>JARYGA010004760.1:0-125000 GCA_030545235.1 Helianthus tuberosus | reverse complement strand
ATTATATAAACTTATACTACCTAAACCCAAACCAAACCCATTATAAAAAAAACTTATCAATAGCCCACTAATAATCTAGCCCATTAACCCACCTAAGTTAAAACTAAAACAGTTAAAATAAGCCCAAAAACCCTTCAATTCCTCTCCCGCCCTCCCTCTGTGCGAGTGTGCGTGCTCTCTGCCTCCTGTCCTGCCAGCGATCTTCATCAGCCAACACAGCAACAACACTGCAGCAGCCGATATCAACCGGAATCAGACATCAACGTGACCGGAATCCGCTCCAAACCAACCGGACACCGGCCAACGGTAAGTTTTTATGTTTTTTATATGATTTTTCTTGATATTATATGAGAAAAGGGGTAATAAAAAACTTAAATAGGTATGAAAAATCGTGTGTTTTGACGTTGCGTATGGTTGTTTAGATGATTTTTAGGATGATTATGTTATTTAAATGATTTTTAGGGGTGACTACACAATTCTAGGGCTTGATTGCTTGAATAGTTGAAAATTAAAATTGAAACATTATGTTATGGAACGATGAACTAATGGTCATGGATCACTTTGTTTGTGATAGGTACCATGAGTAGGGATGTTATGGCGCAATTTCTCAAGAGGAAAGTGGTTGTATCACTTTTTTGCCGAATTCTTCTAATTATAGACCAAGGTATGTTTTAGATAAGTTTTTTTATTCTTTTATTTAATGATTAAGAGAAATAGAAGTATGGAGGGTTTAAACTTTGATGTTTTTTTGTTTGTTAATGTGATAGGAAGGTAGGAACTAGGATTTGATTGTTTGAAAATTGAAATTGACCCGACCCGATCTGATCCGACCCGCTATGAAACCTTGTTTGTTTGTGCTTACTTGTTTTACATGACCCGACCCGCTATGAACCGAATTTTTTATATAGCTAGGGGTCTAAAATCATTAAAAAAATTTCGCACCCCCAGGAAAAAAATCCTGGGCCCGCCACTGTAACCATCACTACAACATCACCGTCACCATCGAAACCTTTGTCAGAAACCTAGTTGCTTCGCCGGAACCTGTTCATAACTCCCACCTTCGACGTTAACGCCACCACAATCATCATTATCGGACCAACGCTGACGTCATCCCCGAAACCCACCTCTGTTTCCATGTCTTCGAACGCAAACCACCGCCTCATCACCGTCTTTCCCTTCAACACCATCGATTATCGAAAACACTAACGCCTTCGTCCGTTGTCGTCGACTAAAGCCGTATCACCGTCGTTATCGTCGAAGTCTTATCCAGCATCACCGTCATCTCCAAAGCAGCACGACCGGCCGGTCGGTCGGAGGCCGACCTTTCATCTCCGTCGATCTACTTTCTCCGTATCAGTTCATGTACCTCTCTCTCTGTCGGTTCTCTCTTCAGTATCTCTAATTATGTCATAAAACCAGAAAGTCAATTAACAATATACATGGCTAAAAGGATTAAGGTAATGTGGCAGGCTAAAGCTTCAGAAAGTGGGAGAACATTATAGAGTAATTACATAAAGGGTCCCTTGAGTTTAAATACAGTTAATTACATAAATGGCCCTTGTAATTGTAAAAGGGTATTTAAGTAATTTCAATCAAATTTGATAGAAAAGTTAGTGTTAATACCACAGGTTGTTACAAAATGAAAAGTTAGAACCTCAGAATATGATTTTAAACTATTAGTACATGACCTTGTTACTTTCCATAAACAACAGGGACTAACGGTGTAATTTGTAACAACCCGCTTTTTGGGAAGTCAAAGTACAAGTCAAAGTCAAAGCCTAAGGAAGAAAAGATTGCTAATTGTGATCTGTCACTCCTTGCTTAACTATTGATTATACGTTAATGACTTGTAATCGAATTCTATTAATTATTTGCTTTAGTTGTATTATGTGGAGTATCTATTAATAATCGAGGTTTAATCGCATGTTTAATCGCTAATCGACTTATCGCTATCGCAACTCGAATTAAGTGAACTGGATATTGTTTTACGTGTGTGTGCTATTATGTGTTACTTGTGCATGTTATGTTTATGTTGAGGTGTTTAATCGCAATCGCAATCGCAATTCTATCACATCGCAATCTAATCGCAAACGCTAAACGCAAGTTATTTATAGTGATTGTATGTTAGATATAGTAGTTAGGTTATTTGTGTAACTAATGGGTAATACTATCGCATCGCTCACTCGAATCGCATCGCAACGCTCAACACACAAAACAAGATGCCAAAACTCAACTCGTCGGACCACTTCGATCGAATGGCTAATCGATCGAATGGTCGTCCGATCAGATTGCCATCCGATCGGTGCACCATCCGACCCATGCCCCTCCTTTCTATTTTTGGCAACCTATAAATACCCCTCCTGTCACATCACAAGTGATGTGACAGCTCTCTCACTCTACCAGCTCGCTCAAGCCCCTTTTCTCTCGATTTCTCGCAATTCTTGTAAGTTTTCAACTCAAATCTTGTACTTCTATGATCTACACGCACTTCTTCATTATTTTCATCTTTGGATCTTAACTTTTAACCGTGAAATCATGGATTTGAGGTGTTTTAGGATGACGTCATCATGGGGTTCTCATGAACTTCAAGTTTTGACTTCATTCCACCAAGAACAACTCAGATCTGAAGGATTTCCACATGATTTCACAACGATTTCGCATAGATCTAAACATTTTCAAAGTTAAAAGGATTGAAAGATGGTTTCTAACCTTCTTTCAACTCTTTTTCACTCGATGTACTCAAAACCAATAGAATTGGAGCTCACTCATGCGATGTGCCGGTTTGAGATCTGAATCCTATCAACGAGATAACAGATTTCTGGTTAAACATGAAACCACCCATCATGAACAGTTAACTAATCGGATTGGGGTGATTCCCGTTCGATCGGATAGCCTGGGTCTGATGGAGTTTCCGTTGTTTGACACGTTGTCATAATGTCTCGAGCAAACTACAAAACTTTTCAAACTTAGCAAAATAAGCAAGTTCAAGACGATCAGATTCGTTGGGACGGATTGCCGTCCGATCGGATTGCACTTGAGCTTCAACACTTAACCATTTCCTTAATTTTCAAAGAACATTAGTTCTAACGGATTGTCATCCGATCGGATTGATATCCGATCGAGTGACCGTCCTGCTGTGAACTTGTTCTCAATTGAGAAGCCTCACCAATCGGATCACCATCTGATCGAACGACCGTTCAATCGACCGACCTGAAGGGTAGAGATACTTCTCTGTTTTCAAAATGCTACAACGAAAACTTCAAAGCCATCATACACAAACACATCCTTGCCAAACGAATGTCAATCCAATCGAATGGCCATCCGATCGGATTACTGTTCGACACTTGGTTCACTTGCACTGTTTTACGCGCTGATCATTCGCTTATGCTACCGTTATCTGTTCAGGCTAATCACTCTAGCGCTCCCTTCAATCCATTACTTCCATCGCTGTGAGTATACTCGATCCCTTTTTGCTTTATGCACTTTTGGGTGTTACATACGTTACGTATTCTAAATCACATCGACACACAACGCAAACACTATTTATACGCTGACCGTTATTGCATGTTACTTATTACTCGATGAATGCTTGTATGTTATTTTAACACAGTGGTTGTTGCCTGACGCCTTTGCAACGATAGTACTATTTGTTTGGACTCAGCACCTGTCATGGATAGGGGTTGTTAAGGTTACCTCTTCACGTGTCACAGTGGTGATATGTGTTGCGCATTCTACAACTCGCAGTCTAGTCTGTGCATATTTCATTGTCGATAACCTACTAGCTTCACTTTATACATGATACATGCTGGTTATGCGTAAACAATTTCGAACTCTATTATTACTATTAAACTTGTATGCTCACCTTTACACTATGTGTATTGACCGCTATTTTACCGTATGTGACAGGTGTTTGAATTCTTAAAATGTTGTGCTTTACCTGCTTTGTGGAATTAAGTAGGAATGAGAGTCTAGAAACAAACAAACAATTTATCTATTTCAATCTGAGTTGTCGGAACATGTTTTGTTTTGAGATATCTATGTCTGTAATAATTGGTTACTTGATGAGTTATGGTATGGGAGATAATATTAACTATCCGGTAATTTAGTTGTTATGGAATTTCTCTTGACAGTCTGTTTCGCTCAGTGCCGTTCCCCGATGTTTCCGTTATCGGTTGGGGTGTGACAGATTGGTATCAGAGCCATAACTATAGGGAATTAGGCAAGACTCGACCTAGTCCGGGTCGATGTCTTAGAAACGACCTAGTCTATAGTCTAAGTACCAACAGACCGACTTGTGCATACCCAGTGTGGGTTTTGTACGAGCTTACTCGCTATTTCTCGCTCGAACTCGCTGTACACTGCACTCTCGCGCGAACATCGCATACTACAGTTTCGCGCAGGATCACATAGCCTTTCCTAAGGCTAGCACCGCACACTATTTACAGAAAGAACGGGTGATTTGATCGAGACTAGGTGTGGAAACCGTAAACTCTCAATTGCATTACTCGTTCAACTCGCTATTTTCACTATAAACAAGAGAATTTGCGTTGAATTAGGAGTGAAATCCATACTTTGACGCAAATCTCCTTATCTATCTCATGATTTTATCATACAAACAGGGATGTAGTTGTTAAGTCAAGGGTGAAACCCGAACCTTGATGACCCGTTTCGCTCTATACATTTGGTTTTTGCAAACACCTTCACCAAAGTCTTGACGGACTCCAATGACTTGGGTTACGCAGTAATTGGAAGGATGCGTGCCGATCGCTCAAATTGAAGCGAGAACACAGTCCAGAAGGCCAAAGTGTGCACTTAAGGTCCTTGTGAATAGTCGAATCACTTTGGGTAGTCAATGTCTATCTAGCCAAGACAATCTCTCTTCGATTTTATGTGTTTCGATTCTGGAACCCGCAGCCGCTAACTCTGTGATTTATTGATTTTATGCGGATTTTTTTTATGATTTAATGTGTTTATGTGTTTCGATTTTGGTGATTTCTCGCTTTTCGCTCTTCGCTTTGATCAACACGCACCACTCGCACTGCACACATATCTCAAAACACCAACAAATAGCTTGTGTTATTCGCAATCGTTGCTCGCTAATCGCAATCGCTGTACTTAACCGCTATGTGCTGCTGTGAAAGATAGGTGAATGCGTGCAAAATATGTGTTTAGGTTAGCTCGTATGCCTATGTGCTTATGTGTTTATGTGCTTATGTGATTCTGTTGTTACGTGCCTACGTGATTTTTGTGAATCGATGTGTTCCTGAGCTTTATGATGTAATCACTAGACTATACTAGGGTTAATCGAAATTGTATTTGAGTCCTATGGCGATGTCTATTGCAGACAATGTCGTCGTTTGGATCATTCCACTCCCGCGCCGCTCGCCGAAACCATGATGACAAACGAATCGCTGCTCTCGTCTCTAAGCAAATGGCGAAAGTAGTCCCACAAATCGTGAGTGAACTGAATGAGAATGCCAGCAAGTCCTCGGAGGAGTCCATGACCGATACTCCTAAGGCCGCTTTTAGCTTCAAGCAGTTCAAAGCCTGCGGACCAAAGGAATTTACCGGAGAAGATGGTCCTACGGCCATGTTTCAATTGTTTGATTCTATCGAAGTCACCCTGTGCCAGAGTGGCTGTCCAGAAAACCTACGCACTGTCAATGCTACCGGTGTCTTCCAATCCCGCGCTCTTGATTGGTGGACGACCAAGAGGAACAAACGAGGAAACGATGCAGCTTTCGGATTGTCGTGGGATGAGTTGAAGAACATTATGATGCAAAAGTTCGGTCCTCCCCATGAACTCCAAAAGCTTGAGGATGAATTCTGGCACATTAAGCAGGATGGCGGAGATAACGCTTGTTAAACTGCTCACTTCAAGCAGTTGAGTATTATGAATTATCTGTCCAGGCTAGGTTACTACCCCTGAGATTTTAATCAAGAAGTATATCCGTGCTCTTCCGGATTGCGTTGCAATCTTTGTTCAGGCTGCAAAGACGACAACAATTGAGGAAACCTACCTGCTCGCCGCTGAGATCAATGATAAGCGAGTCAGGGCTGGTTATTTCGACAAAGCCTCCAAGAATCTACATCAAGTCACCGCTGTTCCTACCGCTGAAACCACCACCGCACCGCAATCTTCAAAGCTCTCACACCGCAAGAGGAAGAACAACAGCAGTTCCAGCAACAAGAACTGTGCAATTACTGCTGCCCCGCTCCAAACAGTACCAGCCCAACCGCAGCCTCAACACCGCCAAGTAGCGGCACCTATGGTCAATGCACCGCCTGCCAAGCGTGCATACACTGGACCACACTCGCTTTACCCTACTTGTACTTATCATCACCCGGTGGGTATCGCATACCGGTTCTGTGTTCATTGCAATATGTACGGTCACTTCACCGCAAACTGCCGTACAGGTCCACGTCAAGCTCCAGTTCCATCTCAAGGTCAAGCTTCTGCTAAACAAGCTCTACTTCCTGCTCCTCAACGCCAACAAGCAGCTCCTGCACCCACGATCCACACTAGAGCTTGCTTTGCGTGTGGTGATCCCAACCACTTCGCAAACATGTGCCCTAACAGAGTGGTGAAACAAGAGCCCCAGCAGCAGCTGCAACAACACCAACAGCAACAGCAGCAGCAGCCCGCGGACATGCTTTCAACATTAACGCCCGCCAGGCTCAAGCAGATAACAACGTGGTTAATGGTACGTTCCTTGTGAATGGTATATATGCTTCGTGTTTATTTGATACTGGAGTAGATAACTGTTTTGTGTCGTTTGAATTCGAAAAGCTCCTTAATCGTAAGCGCGCCCATCTACCCTCGATGTTCGATGTTTAAGTTGCCACCGGAAGAACCGTCGCCATCAATTCTGTTCTACATGATTGTACGCTTGAACTCAACAATCACGTCTTCCCTATCGACCTTATTCCGATGTAGCTCGGTAGTTTTGACATCATAATAGGCATGGATTTTCTTCGTGAAAATCATGCTGAAGTCATTTGCTTCGATAAGATGATCCGCTTCTCGCTCGCTAATGGTGATCAACTTTGTGTGTATGGCGAAACTCCTTCGAAGGGTCTCAAACTCATGTCATGTGTCCAGGCAAGCAAGTATCTCCGCAAGGAATACATATCTTTCTTGGCTAACATTGTAGTAGCGGAGAAGGAAAAGAAAGGAAACTCAGGAGTGAAGGACGTTCCCGTTGTTTGTGAATTCCCTAACGTATTCCCTGATGATTTACCTGGTTTACCTCCCACTCGTGATATCGATTTCCAAATTGACCTCATTCCTGGAGCAAATCCTGTTGCTAAAGCGCCTTATCGACTCGCTCCTTCTGAAATGCGCGAACTCTCGAGTCAGCTCCAGGAAATCCTTGATAAAGGCTTTATTCGCCCTAGCACCTCTCCATGGGGCGCGCCTGTCCTTTTTGTAAAAAAGAAGGATGGATCGTTCCAGATGTGCATCGACTATTGGGAGTTGAATAAGCTGACTATTAAGAATCGCTATCCCTTGCCTCGAATTGATGATTTGTTTGATCAGTTACAAGTTACAAGGTGCTACGTGTTTCTCGAAAATCGATCTACGCTCAGGCTATCACCAGCTACGTATTCAAGAGGAGGACATTCCCAAAACCGCCTTTCGAACCCGCTATGGTCATTACGAGTTCGTTGTCATGCCTTTGGTTTGACTAATGCTCCTGCAGTCTTTATGGATCTAATGAATCGCGTGTGTAAACCCTTTCTTGACCGCTTCGTCATCGTGTTCATCGATGATATCCTGATCTATTCTAAGTCAAAAGCCGAACACTCGCAGCATCTACGTTTGGTTCTTGAGTTACTCCAGGGAAACCGTCTTTATGCCAAGTTCTCCAAGTGTGAATTTTGGCTGGAGGAGGTCCAATTTTTGGGTCACATTGTCAATAGTCAAGGTATTCACGTCGACCCCGCGAAGATCGAAGCTGTTAAGAGTTGGGTTACACCCAAGAACCCGTCTGAAGTCCGTTCTTTTCTTCAAGTAGCGGGCTATTATCGCCGATTTATCGAAGGCTTCTCTAAAATCGCTGTGCCTCTTACCTCGCTTACGCATAAGGACAAACCTTTTGTTTGGGGAACTAAACAAGTGGAGGCCTTTCAAACTCTCAAAGCTATGCTTTGCAATCCTCCCATGCTCTCACCGCCCGACGGAAACGGCGATTTCGTAGTCTACTGCGATGCCTCAAACCTTGGTCTTGGTTGTGTTCTCGTGCAACGGGACAAGGTTATCGCGTACGCTTCTCGACAGCTCAAGATCCACGAGAAGAATTATACAACCCACGACCTCGAGCTTGGTGCAGTTATTTTTGCGTTAAAGATTTAGCGACACTACCTTTATGGTACCAAGTGTACGATCTTCACCGATCATAGGAGCCTACAACACATCTTTGACCAGAAAGAACTGAACATGCGCCAACGCTGATGGGTTGAACTACTTAACGATTACGACTGTGAGATTCGTTACCATCCAGGCAAAGCAAACGTCGTTGCCGATGCTCTCAGTCGACGAAGCTATTTGCATAGCGTTCGTAATATCCAAGCCCAGCATAATCTCGAAGCTCTCATCTGCGACGCTCAGCATCCTTGTTTTACCGAACGAACTTTGAAGAAGGAAAAAATTCTTAACGATGGCGCCCAACTCCAAAATAAATCAAATGGGATCTTCCATTACCTAGATCGAATTTGGATTCCCAAGCGTACCAACTTGCGACAACTACTGATGGACGAAGCCCACAAGTCCCGATATTCTATTCATCCCGGTGCTGACAAGATGTACCAGGACATGCGCTACAAGTACTGGTGGCCGAGCATGAAGAAGGATATCGCTCTTTATGTTTCGAAGTGCCTGACTTGCTCCAAAGTAAAGGCTGAGCATCAAAGACCCTCTGGCTTACTCGTACAACCCGAGATCCCGATGTGGAAATGGGAGAGTATAACTATGGACTTTATAACGAAACTTCCGCGCACGCAATCAGGTCATGACAGCATCTGGGTTGTCGTTGACCGTTTGACTAAATCAGCTCACTTCCTGCCAATATGAGAAGACTATAAGGTAGAAAAATTAGCCCGAATCTACACCGACGAGATCATTTGTCGACACGGGACGCCTCGTGACATTATCTCTGACCGTGATGGTCGGTTTACCTCGTGTCTTTAGGAAACGTTTCAATCTACTCTCGATACTACTCTTAATCTAAGTACCGCTTTTGATCCCTAAACCGACGGTCAGACTGAAAGAACAATTCGCACCCTTGAAGACATGCTTCACTCGTGTGTCATAGATTTCGGTGGTAATTGGGATGCGCACTTACCTTTGGTCGAATTCTCGTACAATAACAGTTATCATTCTAGCATATAAATGGCACCATTTGAGGCATTATACGGAAGGAAATGTCTATCGCCTATTGTATGGCACGAGATCAGAGACGCGCAAATTACCAGTCCTGAGCTGTTGCAAGAAACGACTGACAAAATCCTCCAGATTCGAGACAATTTGCTGAAAGCTCGGAGCCGACAGAAAAGTTACGCCGATAGACGCTGCAAGCCCCTTGAATTTGACGTTGGCGATCACGTACTCCTAAAAGTTGCACCTTGGAAGGGGGTGATCAGATTCGGCAAGAAAGGAAAGCTCGCGCCTCGATATGTTGGACCTTTTAAGATTCTGGAAAGGATTGGAAAAGTGGCCTACAGACTCGAACTACCAGAGGAACTTAGTAATGACTTTCCACGTTTCGAACCTCATAAAGTGCTTAGCTGACCAGGAATGACATGTCCCTCTAGAAGATTTACAAGTGGATAAAACATTACACTTCGTGGAAAATCCTGTCGAGATCATGGGACGAGAGACCAAGGTTCTCAGACGCTCACGCATTCCCATTGTGAAGGTTCACTGGGAAGGAAAACGTGGTGCCGAATTTACCTGGGAACTCGAAAGTGACATGAAGGCGAAGTACCCACAACTGTTTGTTATGCCCACTTCTTAAATTTCGGGACGAAATTTCCTAAAGTAGGGGAGGCTGTAACAACCCGCTTTTTGGGAAGTAAAAGTACAAGTCAAAGTCAAAGCCAAAGTAAGAAAAGATTGCTAATTACGATCTGTCACTCCTTGCTTAACTATTGATTGTACGTTAATGACTTGTAATCGAATTCTATTAATTATTTGCTTTAGTTGTATTATGTGGAGTATCTATTAATAATCGAGGTTTAATCGCATGTTTAATCGCTAATCGACTTATCGCTATCGCAATCGAAACTCGAATTTTGTGAACTGGATATTGTTTTTCGTGTGTGTGCTATTATGTGTTACTTGTGCATGTTATGTTTATGTTGAGGTGTTTAATCGCAATCGCAATCGCAATTCTATCGCATCGCAATCTAATTGTAAACGCTAAACGCAAGTTATTTATAGTGACTGTATGTTAGATATAGTAGTTAGGTTATTTGTGTAACTAATGGGTAATACTATCGCATCGCTCACTCGAATCGCAACGCAACGCAACGCTCAACACACAAAACGAAACGCCAAAACTCAACTCGTCGGACCACTACGAACGAATGGCTAATCGATCGGATGGCCATCTGATCGAATTGCCATCCGATCGGTGCACCATCCGACCCTTGCCCCTCCTTTCTGTTTTTTGGCAACCTATAAATACCCATCCTGTCACATCACAAGTGATGTGACAGCTCTCTCACTCAACCAGCTCGCTCAAGCCCCTTTTCTCTCGATTTCTCGCGATTCTTGTAAGTTTTCAACTCAAATCTTGTACTTCTATGATCTACACGCACTTCTTCATCATTTTCATCTTTGGATCTTAACTTTTAACCGTGAAATCAATGGATTTGAGGTGTTTTAGGATGAAGTCATCATGGAGTTCTCATGAACTTCAAATTTTGGCTTCATTCCACCAAGAACAACTCAGATCTGAAGGATTTCTACCTGATTTCACAACGATTTCGCATAGATCTAAACATTTTCAAAGTTAAAAGGATTGAAAGATGGTTTCTAACCTTCTTTCAACTCTTTTTCACTCGATGCACTCAAAACCAATAGAATCGAAGCTCACTTATGCGATGTGCCGATTTGAGATCTGAATCCTATCAACGAGATAACATATTTCTGGTTGAACATGAAACCACCCATCATGGACAGTTAACTGATAGGATTGGGGTGATTCCCGTTCGATCGGATAGCCTGGGTCTGATGGAGTTTTCGTTGTTTGACATGTTATTCTACCATCTCGAGCAAACCGAAAAACTTTTCAAACTTAGCAAAATAATCAAGTTCAAGACGATCAGATTCGTTGGGACAGATTGCCGTCCGATCGGATTGCCATCCGATCAAACTGCAATTCGATCGGATTGCACTTGAGCTTCAACACTTAACCATTTCCTTAATTTTCAAAGAACATCAATTCTAACGGATTGTCATCCGATCGGATTGCTATCCGATCGAGTGACCGTCCTGCTGTGAACTTGTTCTCAACCGAGAAGCCTCGCCAATCAGATCGCCATCCAATCGAACAACCGTTCGACCGACAGACCTGAAGGGTAGAGATACTTCTCTGTTTTCAAAATGCTACAACGAAAACTTCAAAGCCATCATACACAAACACATCCTTGCCAAACCAATGTCAATCCGACCGAATGGCCATCTGATCGGATTACTGTTCGACACTTGGTTCACTTGCACCGTTTTACGCGCTGATCATTCGCTTATGCTACCATTATCTGTTCAGGCTAATCACTCTAGCGCTCCCTTCAATCCATTACTTCCATCGCTGTGAGTATACTCGATCCCTTTTTGCTTTATGCACTTTTGGGTGTAACATACGTTACGTATTCTAAATCACATCGACACACAACGCAAACACTATTTATACGCTGACCGTTATTGCATGTTACTTATTACTCGATGAATGCTTGTATGTTATTTTAACACAGTGATTGTTGCCTGACGCCTTAGCAACGATAGTACTATTTGTTTGGACTCAGCACCTGTCATGGATAGGGGTTGTTAAGGTTACCTCTTCACGTGTCACAGTGGTGATATGTGTTGCGCATTCTACAACTCGCAGTCTAGTCTGTGCATATTTCATTGTTGATAACCTACTAGCTTCACTTTATACATGATACATGCTGGTTATGCGTAAACAATTTCGAACTCTATTATTACTATTAAACTTGTATGCTCACCTTTACACTATGTGTATTGACCGCTATTTTAGCGTATGTGACAGGTGTTTGAATTCTTAAAATGTTGTGCTTTACCTGCTTTGTGGAATCAAGTAGGAATGGGAGTCTAGAAACAAACAAACAATTTATCTATTTCAATCTTAGTTGTCGGAACATGTTTTGTTTTGAGATATCTATGTCTGTAATAATTGGTTACTTGATGAGTTATGGTATGGGACATAATATTAACTATCCGGTAATTTAGTTGTTATGGAATTTCTCTTGACAGTCTGTTTCGCTCAGTGCCATTCCCCGATGTTTCCGTTATCGGTTGGGGTGTGACATAATTAACTCTATTAATAAATTAATAATAATAATAATAATTTTAAACAAAAAATTAGATAAGAATATAAACGTTTGTTTTATTATGATCATAGTAAATAATAACAATAATTTAAAAAAAATAGACATGAGTAAATATTTGTTTTTCTATAAATAATTCTAAACAAAAATTTAGATAAGAATAAACGTTTGTTTTTATTATGGGTAGATATATAAACTTTGGAGTTTGGTGATTGAAATTATGGTAAATTAGGAATCAAAGGTTCCCGTATGCTATATACTTAATAATTGTATTATTTTTCACTAGAATTAACTGTCGGGCATATGCTTCTATCAAATTGTAAGTGTTTTTAGACGCATCGCTATAATGGTAGGAGTACTGTTATAATTGGTTTAAACCAATCATTTATCGCACATTGCATCAACATGTAGAAAGAACACCATTTTTAAATATAACATTTCTATACCCCATTCAAAGAGAATTTAATTCTCGATTTTATGGTATAAATCATAAAAATTGATGAAATATAGAGTAAATTACAAATATTGTCCTTTATGTTGACACTAGATTGCAAAGTGTATCCTTTGTCTTCAAAAAAGTACAAAAATCATACTCGATGTTTGCCACCTCTTACACGTTATGTCCTTTACCCCAAACTCAGTTTATTTTTACAGTTAAAACTAGTCACGTGGGGCCCACGTGAGGGCATTATTGTATTTTCTATCCCCTTTTGATTTCCCTGAATAAACCTTATAATTTCTCTCTCGTTCTCACTTATCTCTTTTCACACCCTCGTGGGTCCACCATGACCTCTTGCAACAACTCCTCCTTAGTCGCCTGTCGTTCCCCTCTCCTCTGTTCTTTTCGTTTCAACAATTATCTCTACTACTGAATCCCATAAATCATACCAATTTTTTTACAAGATTCAAAGAACAAAGATGCGATTTGCGACTGATTTGGATTTATAACCCGTCAATCTGATGAAGGCCTTCTGTATTAGTTTCAATTAAATTGTTACATGAAGATTGTAAGTGAAGATTCTGCTAGTTTCAATTAATTGTTTAATGTATACACTGTCAACCACCGTGTATACACTATATACACCTTGAATTTGGTTAATGACATACACATAAACCCTCTTTCGGAACCATACCCATCGTCAACCACCACTGATCGGTGGTCCAAGGCTATTTCAGCTGCTTAACACCCACTTTCATGAACTAAAAACATTGCGACCAACACATCAACCCAATCCGCCATGACACTAAGTTGATCCTTAGATCTGAACCTAAAGTCGTGTAAATGGGGGAATACATCATGATTTTTGGAACCTCACAAGAAAAAAGAGACCAATGTTGATGAAATCTTACCTTGGTCATCCAAATAACACACTTGAAGGAGTAAATCGGCTGTCGAAACTCAGGTCATCGGATTTCTATCTTCTCCAATGCATAATATATAATTGTTGTTGAAATTTGTGTGAGATTGTAACATAGGGTTTATAATAGGATCTGTAAAATTGGGGCTTTTGGGTTGTGTATGAATATTTGGTGTTGTTTATGGTTTGGAGAATAAGTAGAGGAACTTAGGAACAAAAAGATGATAGGTGAAGTGGTGGTGGTGGTGGTGGCAGCCGGCAGCCGGCAGGTGGTGGCTAGTGGGGGTAGGTGTGTCACACCCCAACCGATGGCGGAAACATCGGAGTGAGACGAAATAGATTGCTCGAGACTTCATAACACTAATTTGTGACAATTATTTAATAATAAATTTCATTGCATTGCTACAAGAATCACATTACATTGTTTGAAATTGAATACAACAAGTTGAAAGAAATGAATTACAATACATCAAGTATTTAAAGTTTAAAATGCGTTTCTAGGCATCCTACTAAGTTCTGTGCATCATCATCACCATAATCTTGCCACATGCTATAAAGTATAGTTCAATACAAAAGTATTGGCGAGTATACAAGTTTTGGAATGCTAGCATATAAATATAAGAGGTTTACTCAAATCCAACATGACAATTTATATATACAAAGTTGAAGCTAGCATGCATAACTATAGGCCAAACCAGAGTGTCCATGAGAATAATGTGCATCCCTCATCACCGAAGTGAACGAGACCGTAAAGTATAATGTGCATCCCTCGACACCAAAGTTGTCACACCCCCAAAATACCACATGCGGGAACACCGCGGGACGTATGATGTACCAGGATCTAGCCACCAATCACATTGAACTATAACAAGATATTGAATAAAAGTTTCCAATCATTTCATAAAGTAATTTCAAATCACAACTCAAAACAAATACGTTCAGCGGAAGCATAATGTAAATCGTTGTTCAGTTGTTTCAAAACAAGTGTACGAAACCTACGAACATGTATCCCAGAGCCACGACCCATGACCACTCCAGCACTCCCAGATAGCAAGTTCCATGACCATGAATCTAATGACCTGCAAGCATGCAGACAAGTGTGTCAGACGACACTGGTGAGTTCAAAGTTTGTTAACACGTTTAGTTACCAGATATGAGTTTAAAACATTTCAGAGATTTGATGTTGTTAATAACCCGATTACCGCAGATGGCTCCAGATTATTTGCCCTTCCCCAATGCTTTATCAAACAGTGGTTGAGTGGTTAAGGTAATTAGTTCACGACCATCCTCCCCGGTACGGTGTGAGGGTGCCAAACCTAAAAGCGCTATCAACTAATAACCCCGTTGCCTCCCCGGCAACCAATTCGGTATATGATGGGACTTAATGATAGATATGAGTGTATTAACCAACATCCCGGGTTTAACGTTCCAGTCAAACCCATTTACCCGACATTCCTCCCCGGAACGTTTACCAGATGTCCCACCCCGGGACGCATGCTTGGAAAAAGAGCAGTGAACTCACCTTAGATTTGCTCGGTAAATCAAGTAACACGTTCAGATTACTCAATCAAATCCTATATTGTTTATACATACTCCATCAGTTTGTATGCAATTTACTTATCTATGCATCTTTTAAGATCTAATTCCATTCATGTAACCGTTTTTCCATTAGTAACCGAAATAACATATTTGTCACTGATTTGCTTTCCTAATTACTACCCACTCATCAGATTTATGAACATAACTCATTATATATTATCATCAACAGCAAGCGAATCATAGTTTCTAGGCTTCCTCTTCATTATTTTGTGCTAGTTCAGCTATGTACTTAAACGAATATTGCCACACCATGCCGAACTCGTGTCTCAACACTAACATAATACTACAGTTTATTAACATGTGAGAATCCTTCAATCCTATTTCATGCGAGCACTAATCATTGTTCTAATTATCATCCAAGACCTAGGTTTGCATATAATAATAGTTTCATAATTTAATCATCATGTAAAAGTTGTCAAAATCTAGTATACATGCAAGCCAAGGTCATCGATACATAGTTTGAATAATTCTCAGATCATGTAAGTCAGTTTAAGATTCATACAAGTCATCACACTATTAATTATTAGACATTCACAATAATACATATTACTAGCATGTAAATTAATTAGGAGTGCCATACTAACCACAAGATGTAGGGTGTTGAGGGTGCTTGGATCGATGAAAAGAAGCTTTGCAGAGGGGAAGATTGTCGCCCACTAGAGAAGGTTAGGGTGTTAGGGTTTGGTTCTGGGGAGTTATCTAATAATATGCAATTACGTACATATATTGAAATAGCATGTGGGCTGAAGTTAATTAAAAGATTTAGGTTGTGGTGGTGGGCCACAACTAAATGGCAGCCAACGATATGTTTAGTTTACATAGTTAATTAATTTTTTTTACCTTTATAATAAACTAAAATGATAATACAATTAATTAACTAATATAAATGTATAATATACATACTATGGTTCGGGCCTATTCAGTTTTGAGTTATACGAGTGGATCGATTCGATAAGCAAGACATGCCCATGGTTCAAACACTTCGGGTCTGTTTAATCACAAATGGATAAACTATAAATATATGATTTGATTTATAAAAGTGAAACAAACGGGTTTTTACCTCAAAGTTACGGGTTGTCACAAAAGTAATCGAGACCGTAAAGTATGTTGACTTAACAATACCCCGTCGGGTGGTGTGTTACTCCTATAGCGCTATAATTGTTATGGTGGGCTAGCTAAGTTAATGACAAATAGAGTGCATGAAGATATTCTAGCATAAACAACCTAAGCATAACAAATAGCACGTTTGGCGGATTAAGTGTTTGAATATGTTTGATTGTGTGTATTGTGAATTTGATAGTTGAAACATGTTACACCCAAAAGTGCATTAAAGCGTAAAAAGGGTCAAGTATACTCACGGTTTAAGAAGAAATTTCCACTTAGTGAGTTTGACGAGTCTTGAGTTGTTGGAACACCGAAGTTACCAATTTTGGTTCTTGAACTTTTTGCCCAAAGTTAAAAATCTTGGAGATTTGAGAGAGTTTGGAAGTAATTTGGAGGTGGTGCAAGTGTTAGGAAGGTGTTAGAGTTGGTATTTATAAGATGGTTAAGTGGTTGGGGTTTAAATGAAGATGGTTAAGTTAGGATTAGGATGTGTGCTAATGCAACGCAAAAAGGTAATTGTGTATGCATCAAGCAGTTGAAGAAGCACGAGGAAAATTATACGACTCATGACTTAGAATTAGGAGCAATAATTTTTGCCCTTAAAATTTGGAGACATTATATGTACGGAAGTAAGTTTATTGTCTATACAGATCATAAAAGTTTAAGGTACATATTTGGGCAAAAAGAATTAAACATAAGGCAAAGGAGATGGATGGAAATTCTAAGTGACTACGACTGTGATATTCAATATCACGAAGGAAAGGAAAATGTAGTAGCAGATGCCTTAAGTCGTAAGTATCATGAAAAACAAAGGCGAATCCGTGCTCTTAGATTAAATCTCCAATTAGATTTAATAGAATAACTGAAGAACATTCAAGAAACAGCAATCAAGGATGATGCTGAAGGAATGAAAGGAAGGATAAAGGAATTAGAACAAGGGACTGATGGAATTTGGAGATTCCATAAGAAAAGGATTTGGGTACCTAAGCAAGGAAATTTAAGAAATAAAATTTTAGAGGAAGCCCATAAATCTAGATATACCATTCACCCTGGTAATAATAAAATGTACCAAGATTTAAAAAGTAACTTCTGGTGGATAGGAATGAAAAAGGACATAGCTAGATATGTATCTAAGTGTCTAACTTGTTCGCAAGTTAAGGCAGAACACCATAAGCCTTCAGGTTTACTTCAACAATTAGAAATGCCTGTATAGAAATGGGAACTAATAACAATGGACTTTGTTGCCAAGTTACCCAAGACCAGGAAAGGTAACGATGCAATCTGGGTGATTATAGATCGATTAACCAAATCATCTCATTTTCTGCCATGAAGGAAACCTTTAGCATGGAAAGATTAGCAAAGTTATACGTAGACAAGGTAGTATCCTTACATGGAGTCCCACACTCCATAGTATCGGATAGGGATGGTCGTTTCACTTCGCATTTTTGGACAAGTTTCCAAGAAGCAATAGGGACCCGACTGAATTTAAGTACTGCTTACCATCCCCAAACAGACGGACAAAGTGAAAGGACGATCCAAACCCTGGAAGATATGCTCAGGGCATGTGTAATAGATTTTGGTGGAAACTGGGATGACCACCTACCCTTAATTGAATTCTCCTATAACAATAGTTATCATGCAAGCATCGAGGCTGCCCCATTCGAAGCACTGTATGGACGAAAGTGCTGAACTCTAGTTTGCTAGGCAGAAATAGGAGAAAGTCAGTTATCAGGTCCCGAGATTGTACAGGAAACCATCGACAAGATAACTCAGATCAAGGAAAGACTAAAAACGGCTCGAGATCGCCAGAAGAGTTATGCAGACAATCGACGTAAGCCATTAGAATTTCAAGTTGGAGACAAGGTACTCTTGATAGTTTCTCCTTGGAAAGGGGTAGTTCGGTTCGGTAAGAAGGGAAAGCTAAATCCAAGGTACATAGGACCATTCCCAGTGATCCAGCGGATAGGACCAGTTGCCTATCGCTTACAACTACCAGAAGAGCTAGCTGGAGTACATGACGTGGTTCATGTATATAATCTCAAGAAATGTTTATCTGACGAATCCCTGGTAGTACCTCTTCAAGAAATAGAGGTAAATGAAAAGTTGAAATTTGTGGAAAAACCTCTTCAAATAGAAGACAGAAAGGTCAAATTCCTCAAACACAAGAAACTGGTGCTAGTCAAGGTAAAATGGGATTCAAAAAGAGGACCAGAGTATACCTGGGAACTGGAATCGGAAATGAAGCGGAAGTACCCTTACCTATTCCAGTAAATCTCGAGGACGAGATTTTAAATAAGGTGGGGAGGATGTAAGGACCTGTAAAAATGTCCCACAACACTCCGTAAGTGAAAACCCGGGCCCCTAAAACCCTAATCCTTGTGAAAAATCAAGAAATTCAATTTTATTGGTCTGTCGCGGGCTGCGTAAGACTTAAGGATAGTCTACGCGGGGCGCAACAGCTAGGCTAATCTCCGGATAAGCTTTAGGCCACGTGTCAGACACGTAGCAGACCTAGGGTGTGACACGGCAGTCCTAGCCGTAGCTAGGGTGGCCCTCGCGGGCCGCGTAAGATGTTATTCGAGTTTAGGCGGGCCGCGACAAACCCAATTTTCAGCTATAAATGGGACGTGCATGGTCATTTCGTCTGTGCTCGAGAAATTCATCAAAATCACCATCTTTCTGCTTAAAAATCACGTTCAAAGTAGGGAAACACTGCTACAATTACGGGGTAATAACTCGATCACTGCTACGATACAATGTCCGATCGATTGAAACTGATCCGATGGATGTTTAAGTGCTGCTCGAATTCGGGCTATACTTTGTCATTCGTCATTCGTCATGAGGGTTTTGATTTCGTGAGCTGGTCGTAAATGTTGTATTAAGTTACTAACCTAGTTTCGTTGGCATTATTTAATTAGGTTACAAGGCTAAATCAGTAGGCAAAATCTGTCCAGTAAACTTGTAATGTGAGTCATTCTCTTTTTATCAAAAGTGCTTTACAATACCTAAATGTTTTCCAGTTATATTTTACAGGAATTAAGTCTTTGTTATCTTAAATTACTGGCTGTAAGTGGGGTATTTTGCACAATTACTACTGTTTTATCACTTTTAGGTGAAAGGACCTAAATAGTGATACACGTCACTTTTGGGTGAACGGACCCAATAGTGATATGACCACAGTCATAGATCCGGTCGAGTGACAACTAAACCAGCTAATTAAGATAGGGGTAATTGTAATCGCTCTTAATACTGTAATATATAACAATGTGTTGTTTTATGCAAATTGAATGACTAGCCAGTATTTCCCCGCTGATAAAATCTTTTTAAACATGTTTCAGGTGATTGACTGTGAACAAGGAAAAGTGTCGCGTAGCACTACTAGCTTGGATAAAGAGGCTCAGTAAATAAATAAACATGTTTTTGTAACCAGGGAATTTCCCAGTGAAATTCCTCTATTAACTACGGGGTTTATCCCGAAACTTGAAATAAAATAATCGGGTGTTTTCATGTTTAAACGATCCTGTTAAATTTTCCGCTGCCTAATTAAACCCCAATACCACGGATTTTTGTCCCGCAGCTTCTGAACCGGGTAAAACCGGGTCGGGGGCGGTGACAATAAGATCGGTGCACTACAGAGTTTTTGTTTCAACAACTGGAAAGCATCTTCTTGTTTCGTTCCCCAAGAGTATACAACGCCTTTCTGTGTCAACGAGGTAAGAGGTTGAGCGATCCTTGAGAAGTCTTTGATAAACCTGCGATAGTACCCAGCGAGACCAAGAAATTGTCGCACCTCTAAAGAAGTCTTCGGTGCCGCCTAATTTCTGATAGCATCAATCTTAGCAGGATCCACGTGTATCCCTGATTCATTCACAATGTGGCCAAGGAAGTGTACCTTTCGAATCCAGAAGTCACACTTAGAGAATTTCGCGTAGAGTTGCTCCTTCCTCAGGAGCTCCAAGATAAGTCGTAAGTGTCGCTCGTGATCTTCCTCGTTCTTAGAATAAATCAAGATGTCATCGATAAACACGATGATGAAATCGTCGAGATACTGTCTGCACACGCGGTTCATGAGGTCCATGAAAACCGCTGGGGCGTTTGTCAATCCAAACGGCATAACCAGAAACTCATAATGGCCATACCGCGTTCGAAAAACTGTTTTCGGAACATCCTCCTCTCAGACCCTCATCTGATGATAGCCCGATCTTAAGTCGATTTTTGAGTAAAAACTTGACCCTTGCAACTGGTTAAACAAGTCGTCGATACGCGGTAGAGGGTAACGGTTCTTGACTGTCACCTTGTTGAGTTCTCGATAATCTATGCACATACGAAAGGACCCGTCTTTCTTCTTTACAAACAAAACTGGGGCTCCCCAAGGCGAAGAACTGGGTCGGATAAAGCCCCTATCCAAAAGTTCTTGAAGCTGATTAGACAATTCTTGTAACTCTCCAGGTGCAAGACGATAAGGAGCATGAGCAATCAGAGTTGCTCCTGGTGTAAGGTCAATCTGCAATTCCACTTGACGGTGAGGAGGTACACCAGGAAGTTACTCAGGAAACACATCGGATGTCACACCCCGAAATATCAGAGCATTGGCGTGACTGGACTGGTATCTTCATTGCACAATGGAAGCAAATAAGCTAAGTCTTTTAGTATGTGAACGCCCACTAAGTACTCGACTCCACATGGTTCTCCTATTCCAACCATGCCTTGTCTTAGAAATGCAACCTGCGAAAGAAACATGCGAAAAAGTCAACATAAAGTTGAGCGAGTTCATAGTTTGTTTGTAAAAGATTGGAAATAAATCTTTTTGGATAACCGGTTTTTGAAGTATTGTTGTGAAAACGAATTTAAAATCATTTTCATATATAAATCACGTTTTCATGTGTACCCCACGTACTCATGTATAATTCAAGTTTTTCTTGACTACCCCACGTACTCAAGTATAGTTCCCGTTTTCTTGAGTACCCCATGTACTTCAAGTATAAATCAAGTTTTAGTATGGTATAAATTTTATGTAAATAAAGTTTTCCTGTAAGTATCAGGATTGTTAATGGGTTGCAAAGCCATTAACATGTGACACGACATAGGAAGTCACCAAACCATAGGCATTTTTCTATAGTCGATTCACGACTGAGACACAAAAACACTACTTGGTTCTAGTTGTCACCAAGAGTGGGGCTGCCCTGAAACCCATTAGATCTAACCTTTTGTTTTGCGGTCTAAGTATGTACACGATTAATGGTGCTTATGGTACCCTATTCGTGACACGATTTCTCGTATCATTCTTGTATCCATCATATCAAGTATCAATTCTCATGTTCTTGTATCCATTATATCAAGTATCAATTCTCATGTATTTTCCCGTAGTTTAGAAAACTAGAATTCGTATGTATGCACATTTCGAAAAATACGCTTGTCTGAAAAACCGGCATAAAACATAAGCTTTTCTGTAAACCATTTGTGTCAGTTAAAACTTGCTTGTAAAATGGTTTAGAAATATGTAATTCTTGTATGCTTTGCAAAAAGTGCATGCCTTTCCACCTGATGTAGGGTAAAATACACATATTTGTCCCGTGTAAAATGTATAATTTTTGTATAGTTTTTATCTATTATTTTTAGTTTTAGTATTATATTATATTATATCGTGTTTTGGCAGGTCCTGGTGCAAATGGAGCGAAAACGAGTAATATGAAAATGACCAGCCAGTTGAGTAGAGTGAGGCGCCAGTGATCGAATTTAAATTGCCGCTTGAAGTTTGGGCTGCTAAAATACCCGTTAGACGAAAGTTGATGCCATTGATATTATTATTTAATAATATTATAAATAAAAAAAGTCTAACATCAGAATATCCTTGGACGAAATTTAAAGAAAAAGGAATATCATTCAAAGATTTTGGTAAACGACAACATTAGTGGGATTTATTTATTCCTAATTTTGGTTAGACAACATTGAAAGGAGGGAACAGTATTCTTATTATTGTTTTCGCCAACATCAGAGGAGGTGGGCCGCTAAAGGCTATAAGCCCAACAGCAATCACGTGCAAATTGGAAGGATTCTTAGTGGGCCGTGAATTTCTTAATTATATACATATCATACGCATACAATATGGAAGGGGAGACGGCAGGAACATCAGGACGCAATACGGAAACTTATTACGAAATTCAGAGTTCTGGACGAGATCTTGAAGGGTGTTTGTAGGCGTTTGAAGGTTCGAGATTGCTAGGAATCATCGGAGAACGTTAAGGAGCATACGGGATTGAAGTTAACGGGTTATACAATCTTGTTTCTTCGTTTTTCGTTTGTTTTGATTGTTTAATGATGAATTCTGATTATACTTGGATTATGAACTTGTTTTCTATCATGATTATTGGCTAAATTTTTATTACTACCTAGACATGGATGATTGATTGTGTATGTGTTTTGATTATTATCGGATTTTGGAAGCTATGGATTGTTTATAAATTGTAAACGGTTTGTTCTATCGGTTAGATGTGTTTGCGTGCTTGATGTTGTTTGATTATTGATTATTGCTTCGCATGAATCTTGGTGACGGTCTTTATCACATAATAGAGTCGTGCTAGATTTTAGATTTTGGTGACTGTCTATATCACGTAATAAATCTTGAATCTTTAGGGTTAAATTGGCCAATAAACCTTAGAAGTAATATTTGGTAATTTAATAAAATCAAGTGTTCTACTAATCATCAATAGCTGTAAGGTGCGAGATTATTGCTAGGTCTAAGTGATTAAACCGCAAGGTGGGTCCTTCTTAGGAAGTTAACCTATTGGCTGCTGTCTAGCAAGTCTAGCTGAGAAAACAAACCTATCCTAGGTTTAGGTCTCGTAAGGGAGTGAGCCTTGTAGGATACTTTTATAAACCCAATTAGATGTCTTATAAAGGAGTCTAATAACCGGTAGTTTAACAACCTTTAGGGGATCTTAGCGTGCTCTTGAGAGGGTTTAGGGGTCCTTAGATTTCCCGATAGGTGAGAATTTTAAGATCCCGGTTCCATAGCAGACAACTTCCAATTATAATCATAACTAAAAGCAATCAGGATTCCTGTCTAGGTAGTTCCTTCATCATCCTTGAGTTCAGTTTTCGTGTGAGTTCGTGTCTAGTTCGTCTAGTCTAGTTAGCATTCGTTATTTGCATTTTTAGGATTTTTAGAAACCCCCCCCCCCCCCCAAACAATAACCATTTAGTTAAGTCGTGTCAGTCTAAGTCTAGATAGAGTCGTTAGCGTAATCAGTAGAGTCTCTTGGGTTCGATACTCGGACTTCCTTAGGCTATATTACATCCGATCGGTACACTTGCCGGTTGTGTGTTTTAGGGTTTAGAGAGTCTTAGTCTTATAAATTTAAAACTTAGAGAGTCTAGAATTAGGGTAAATTTAGTTAATTTAGTTAACCCGTTTCGAGCACATCAAGTTTTTGGCGCCGTTGCCGGGGACTCTTGGCATTCTGATTCAGCTGAGGGCAATCTCATTTAATGTGGCCCTCGTCCCCGCACTGGAAACACCCTTTTCTATTGCCTTGGTTCTGATGGGGTTGTTGCCTTTGCTGTTGCTGATGCTGCTGCTGCTGATTCTGCTGCTGCTGTTGCTTTGGGAACGGAGCTCTACAGCCTTTTGCCATATGGCCCACCTTATCACACCTATGGCACGCTCGGACACATGGTCCATGGTGATGATAACCACACTTGTTGCACTTTGGCTTCCTACCAACTTAGGAGCCTTGATTCGGACTGCTGCTCTGACCTTGGTTAACAGAGGAGGACTGACTGAAGCTATGATTATTGCTGTTGTCTGGCCTTTTCTGCGACTGATTCGAGTTGGACACCTTGTCCGTATCATTCCACTTGTGCTTGTTATCACTAGCAGGGGTAGTAGTAGCAGTAGGAGTAGCAGAAACACGTGCCGGCAGCGAGCCACGCTCGACCTCTTGGTCTGTAATCTTGTGTGCTAAGTGAATGATCTGAGATAAGTTGTTAAGATTTGCAGTAGTGACCAAACTCTTTTCTGATGGCGCTAGGCCCTTGATGTACAACTCAATTCTTTGAGGTGGGGTTGAGATAAGTTAGGGCACATGTTTGCTAGCTCATGAGATCGTGTTGTGTAAGCCTCGATCTCGGACCCTTCCATCTTCAGATTGTAGTATTCATTCTCGAGTTTCTGAATCTCGTCATGAGGACAGTACTCCTCTCGCATCAACTCCTTGAAATCCTCCCAAGTAGTTGCATTAGCCATCTCGATGCCCAACATCTGTACCTGGGCATTCCACCAAGATAAGGCACCATCCTCCAAGGTGCCTGAAGCAAACTTCACCCGGTCCCCCACGGGACAGTTACACATAGCAAAGACTGACTCAGCTTTCTCAAACCAACGAAGTAGCCCCACAGCCCCTTCAGTCCCACTGAATGTATGTGGCTTACAATCCATGAACGTCTTAAACGTGCAAACAAGTGGATTGTTTTGATTCCCGGGTTGACCAAAAGACAAAAGAGAGCACAACACACGGTTAAAATTTGAGTACTCATCACAAGGATAACGAATAATTGGCACATATCCTACCAGCTTGATAAGCCGCTTGGGCTTCAGCCACACGTGTGTTGATAATGTCGGTTAATTCGGCCTGAGTCATAGCAATGTGACCACGTCCACTCATGATTCTATATAAGAAAAGGGGAAAAGGTTAAGGGTCGAGATTTAGTAGGAGTCATGTTTCGCTATGACTTCCACATTCTACTGAGTTCTATCATTACGTCAGACAACAGAGCGGAACCCCTTTCACATTCGTCAAGCCTCACTGGGACTCACATGCACCCCACATTATTATTATGTGTGCACCCATAATAATAATGCAATTTGCATGTTTATCTCAGTTCCTCCCAACTCGTGCTAAAAGGTTCCTCAAGTTCGAGCAGTAGGACAAAAGACATCGCAAAACATGAATCATGAAAGTCTAGAGAAATGTCGCATTGTGACTCTATCAACCACCTAACTTAGGCAAGTAATACATGAATTCAGTCTGTAGTGCTAAGTGTGCAATCACATGTAACATCATACATAAGTGTACACTAGATATGCTATGCAATAAGTAAACGAGAGACGAACCTTGCAATCTGGAGCTGAGTGTCATGGTCGATTTCGAAACTATTCGGTTATAGTCTGGTTTTATAAAAGTGTTTTAAAACCTAGTTCACTATAACCAGTGGATCTGATACCAAACTGTCACACCCCCAAAATACCACATGCGGGAACACCGCGGGACGTGTGACGTACCAGGATCTAGCCACCAATCACATTGAACTATAACAAGATATTGAATAAAAGTTTCCAATCATTTCATAAAGTAATTTCAAATCACAACTTAAAACAAATACGTTCAGCGGAAGCATAATGTAAATCGTTGTTCAATAGTTTCAAAACAAGTGTACGAAACCTACGAACATGTATCCCAGAGCCACGACCCATAACCACTCCAGCACTCCCAGATAGCAAGTTCCATGACCATGAATCTAATGACCTGCAAGCATGCAGATAAGTGTGTCAGACGACGCTGGTGAGTTCAAAGTTTGTTAACACGTTTAGTTACCAGATATGAGTTTAAAACATTTCAGAGATTTGATGTTGTTAATAACTAGATTACCGCAGATGGCTCCAGATTATTTGCCCTTCCCCAATGCTCTATCAAACAGTGGTCGAGTGGTTAAGGTAATTAGTTCACGACCGTCCTCCCCGGTACGGTTTGAGGGTGCCAAACCTAATAGTGCTATCAACTAATAACCCTGCTGCCTCCCCGGCAACCATTTTGGTATATGATGGGACTTAATGATAGATATGAGTGTATTAACCAACATCCCGGGTTTAACGTTCCAGTCAAACCCATTTACCCGACATTCCTCCCCGGAACGTTTACCAGATGTCCCTCCCCAGGACGCATACTTGGAAAAAGAGCAGTGAACTCACCTTAGATTTGCTTGGTAAATCAAGTAACATGTTCAGGTTACTCAATCAAATCCTATATTGTTTACACATACTCCATCAGTTTGTATGCAATTTACTTATCTGTGCATGTATTCTAGCATTATCTCCACATAGACATAATTCAAGTTCCATATATGTATATATAGACAAACAATATTCCATTACTAAACCAAATAATCATGTTTCAAGTTCAATATAGTCTTTATAAGACAAACATCATACTAGTCGCACACTTCACTGTGTGATCCGCTAGCCGTACGGTCCGACCCAAAGGGTGCGGCCCATTTACATGGACCCGTTCGAAGAGTGCGGCCCACACTCTTGTGTACGTTTGGAGTGTGTGCGACTCGATACCATGTGCGGCCCAATGAACCCCCAGATTACACTACAAAAGTGTGCGATAGGCCCCTTAAAATGCTAAGCCCATTTGAGTGTGCGACGTAGCCGAAGTGTGCGACCACGATGGTGGTGTGCGGCTGATCAGTCCACCCCCTGATCATGCGTGCAACACTCCGACCCTTTTAAGATCTAATTCCATTCATGTAACCGTTTTTACATTAGTAACCGAAATAACATATTTGTCATTGATTTGCTTTCCTAATTACTACCCACTTATCAGATTTATGAACATAACTCATTATATATTATCATCAACAGCAAGCGAATCATAGTTTCTAGGCTTCCTCTTCATTATTTTGTGCTAGTTCAGCTATGTACTTAAACGAATATTGCCACACCATGCCGAACTCGTGTCTCAACACTAACATAATACTACAGTTTATTAACATGTGAGAATCCTTCAATCCTATTTCATGCGAGCACTAATCATTGTTCTAATTATCATCCAAGACCTAGGTTTGCATATAATAATAGTTTCATAATTTAATCATCATGTAAAAGTTGTCAAAATCTAGTATACATGCAAGCCAAGGTCATCGATACATAGTTTGAATAATTCTCAGATCATGTAAGTCAGTTTAAGATTCATACAAGTCATCACACTATTAATTATTAGACATTCACAATAATACATATTACTAGCATGTAAATTAATTGGGAGTGCCATACTAACCACAAGATGTAGGGTGTTGAGGGTGCTTGGATCGATGAAAAGAAGCTTTGCAGAGGGGAAGATTGTCGCCCACTAGAGAAGGTTAGGGTGTTAGGGTTTGGTTCTGGGGAGTTATCTAATAATATGCAATTACGTACATATATTGAAATAGCATGTGGGCTGAAGTTAATTAAAAGATTTAGGTTGTGGTGGTGGGCCACAACTAAATGGCAGCCAACGATATGTTTAGTTTACATAGTTAATTAATTTTTTTTACCTTTATAATAAACTAAAATGATAATACAATTAATTAACTAATATAAATGTATAATATACATACTATGGTTCGGGCCTATTCAGTTTTGAGTTATACGAGTGGATCGATTCGATAAGCAAGACATGCCCATGGTTCAAACACTTCGGGTCTGTTTAATCACAAATGGATAAACTATAAATATATGATTTGATTTATAAAAGTGAAACAAACGGGTTTTTACCTCAAAGTTACGGGTTGTCACAAAAGTAATCGAGACCATAAAGTATGTTGACTTAACAATACCCCGTCGGGTGGTGTGTTACTCCTATAGCGCTATAATTGTTATGGTGGGCTAGCTAAGTTAATGACAAATAGAGTGCATGAAGATATTCTAGCATAAACAACCTAAGCATAACAAATAGCACGTTTGGCGGATTAAGTGTTTGAATATGTTTGATTGTGTGTATTGTGAATTTGATAGTTGAAACATGTTACACCCAAAAGTGCATTAAAACGTAAAAAGGGTCAAGTATACTCACGGTTTAAGAAGAAATTTCCACTTAGTGAGTTTGACGAGTCTTGAGTTGTTGGAACACCGAAGTTACCAATTTTGGTTCTTGAACTTTTTGCCCAAAGTTAAAAATCTTGGAGATTTGAGAGAGTTTGGAAGTAATTTGGAGGTGGTGCAAGTGTTAGGAAGGTGTTAGAGTTGGTATTTATAAGATGGTTAAGTGGTTGGGGTTTAAATGAAGATGATTGGGGTTTAAATGAAGGTGGTTGGGAGTTAGGAGGGTATTAAATTAGTTGGTTGGATGTTAGAAGGTGTGTTTGGGGTATTAAATGAGTTGGTTGGAGGTTAGGACATTAAAGAAAGTGGTTGGGGAGACGAAAATTTTCATTTTTAGTCATTGCACTTGTATTGTTGGTTATTTTATGTTATAAAGGTGTATGCAAGTATATTATAAGTATAATACATGTATGAATGTGATTCCGAGAAAATATAATCTCGATGTATGTCTCGGTTTTAAATTTAAACGTGTATTTCGCGACTGATTACATATTATGCATGTATGATTAAACAAGGTTGATATAAAAATACGATTTCCATTATGATCAAAGTCTCGAGATTACAAGGATTGAAATGAAGTAAGAATACAAGTTTCTAAAAATAAAAATGTGAATACAACTTTCTAAATATGGAAAGTACAGAAAATATGGAGCGTTACAAGGTGGTGGTAGTTAGAGAAGGGTTTATATGTGTATACATATATATTTATTAAAACAAATTTGTAATATCTGTTATTTTTATAGTTATTAATTTTATTACTTAGGGTAAAAGGACCAAAATACCCTAATGTAGGGCTCATTTGGTCAGATTTAACCATACAACTAACTGAGTTACGGCTAAAGGACATAACGTGTAAGGTTTGTAAACATCGAGTACGTTTTTTGTACTTTTTGAAGACAAATGACACACTTTGCAATCTAGTGTCATGATAAAGAACGATTTTTGTAATTTACTCGGAAATATATTAAAACGTGGAGATCGATCTCCATCTTTTTATACCGTAAACTCTCTTGAAAACAATTTAAGACGAGCGTTTTGTAAATGAACTAAGCAAATAAGAATGAATGTGCAAAAAACTAACTAAAATAATTGTATCTCATAATTTGAATGTATCATGAAAACGAGATTCAGCCCCATGTAATACATGTATTTTTAACTTAATAATAAATAAAAAAGTAAAATGTTATAATAAATAAATAGTAAATCAAAGTTCATTTTTAAAACATAAATCTTGACGAGTGTTTGTGTTAACATAAATCTTGACATTATATTTTATTCAAAACGTGCAATATACGAGTTTTTTTAAAGATATACATCTTTTTTATTATTTTCTATATAAAATTATATTTTTGCAAAATAAAACAACAATGTAAATGTTATAACAAGTAAATAGTACATCCATATTTATTTTGAAAAGATAAATCTTGATGACTATTTGTGTTAACATATGATATTATTTATATTTTTTTCAACACGTGCAATATACAAGTTTTTTTTAAAATATATTTTTTTTATTATTTGTTATATAAAATTACATTTGTACAACCCGTATAATACACGAGGTTCTAACCTAGTAAATTAATACGAAAGATATACGTTTACTTATAAACAATCAGAAAAGTTTTTTCTAATTTTTCATTTCTTAAACAATCATATATGGAAGTATATGGCAACAAGTCGTTGACATGCTTAAATTACGTTAAGTTAATGAAGTATGATTAATAAATCATACGTTATTACTTTGCCTTTACATATATTTCACGCAAAGTGGTTTTTGATCGACTTGCATTTTTTTTAAATTATTATCATCAACTTCACAATTTGCAAACTTGGTCTAACTTTGATCTAAACAAACATATCATAACTTTGAGTTGAAGTACAATGAGGAAAGGGGAATTTTAATAAAAAGTTTCAAGACTAATAATTGATTTTGATCTACCAAATCGTTCAATAGTGCGATTTAAAGCGGGAATATGACGAAAGACTTAGAGTACATCGTGTGTCTTCTGTTTCGGTTGAACAAATGTCTTCTCTCGCAGCGAGAAGTCTCTTTGCGTATCTCGTTTTGATGGAGCAAGCATGCTGATCTTTTGTGCTAGGAGGTTTTTTGAGGTGTAGGATGACCCCGGAAGTGACGATGAGTTCTTCACATTTCTTGCCAAAACATTTGTTCCTTCCTAAAAGATTAACACCAACAAAAGATTAACTCAGCACCTTGTCCCATGAGTTTACTTGTTTTCCAAATATAACTTTTCAAGGTTTTAGTAATTTTTATAGTTTTTTGCCTTCTAAATATATAAAAGAGTAATATGGGTTACCTGATATTCAAGTGCAGTCTCAAGCTTGCTCACAATCACATCCATTGATGGTCGTTTTGCTCGATCTCTTTGTAGACACTGATAAGCAACTGCTGCAAATGTATCGAATGAAGCTTGTATCATCTGTTGCTTTAGATTGTCATTGACGATCGAATTAAGTTGTTGTGTTTCATAGTAGTTCTTTGCCAATGTTGGTAGGACTCTCCGATGATCGCTATAGTTATAGTCTATGCAAGGCCTTGAGCACAAAACTTCAAATAATACGACCCCAAACGAGTAGACATCTGATTCTTTAGTCAACAACATTGTTTCTGCATACATCGGATCACAATATCCAGGAGTGCCTACAGGGCTGGAGATAAGAAAAGTGTATTGTTGGTTGGCGGGGCCAAATTTAGATAAGCCAAAATCTGCAATCTTGGCGTTCCAGTTTTCATCCAACAAAATATTTGCGCTTTTGATATCGCGATGTAGGACTCTTTGTTGGGTCCCTTTGGGGTCATGAAGGTATGCAAGGCCGCGTGCAGCCCCAATACATAGCTTAAGTCGATCAATCCAGGTGAGATTAATGTTACGTAAATGAAGGTCTAGGCTCTTATTAGTTGCGTACCTGTACACAAGGATCTTCTCCTCACTTTCATCACAAAACCCTATGAGTGAGATGAGATTTTCGTGCCTGTAGCATGAAAGCATCATGATCTCTTTCCAAAACTCAACATCTCCTTGCCCAAACTCACGATCCAAGCGCTTTACAGCAACCATGATCGGACCCTCAGAGTGGAGGAGTTCTCCTCTATATACTTTCCCAAATCCACCTCTACCTAGGTAGTTGTCACTACCAAAGTTGTTAGTGACTTGTTTTATGATATCAAGTCGAATTCTGAGGTGCTCAAACTCTTTCATGAAAGATGACATTGTGTTAGTGGTACGAGAGATTGGAGGGATCGATCTGAGAGATTGAAAGAAGCTATTGATATATATGTTTTGGCAAGTAACATGATGTATTTAACATGAACAATGTATTAGGCTCATTGGCTCAAGTCAACTCATCTCGCTCCCTCTCTACAAACACTTGGATTATTTTTTTGGTTAAATTTTAAGTGTAACGAAAGAAATCCAGCTATTAATATCACTAGATATATAATGAATTTAAGGGTGTTAATTACTTTTTTTTAACAAGACACGAATCACAACACACAGTAATAATCAGGTTTTTAATTGCCATATCTGACCTGTTTAATAAAATGGATTGTACGTGGGGTTACCGTTCACGTAAACGATTGGTGTTCGGGTTGACATGTATCCCGTTTATTAAAGAGGTGGCCCACCAAACCGTTTACAACCTCTTAACCCATTTATTACAACCCATAGACATGTTTAACACACTTACAACTTAATTAAAAGTCGTAAACCCATCAACCAAATTGTCTCGTTTAGATAAATGGGTTAAATGGGTTGTGTTCGAGTTACATGATTTTAATTGTGTCCGGGTTACGGTTGATGTCTTTGACACGAATAAATATATGGGTTGTGACTTGTGTGTATGAGTTCAACGATTCGCCAACTCAAACCAACACGACTAGGACCCTAACGGTGATAATAGATTCGATGCAAAATTGTAAATGATAATAGAAAATTCAATGAATATAGATAAGCAAAAGGGAAAAATCCGAAAAATGTATATTCATGTCACTATGATCACTTATGATTTTTTCTAAACTTTGGAACAATTTTTTTTAAGGGAGAGGGGGCGAATTCCGAAAGGGGAAAACTTTGGAACAAGCTTTTTAGGGAGATGGAGCGTATTCCGAAAGGGCGAGGTATGAGCGAGTTTTGGCAGGTTGATCAAGTACATCACCGCAAGCTAGGCGGGTATGTGGTGGGTGGTGGGTGGTGGGTAAGTAGATAAAAGGAAGAAATAGGATGTGGGTTTTCAGATTTTGTGGGAGAGAAAGGGGTTTATATATATATATATATATATTTTTGAGTTAAATGCATGGTTGGTCTCTGTGGTATGCAAATATTGCAGAGTTGGTCCTAGCGGTTCAATAATTGCAGAGTTGGTCCTAATGTTTGTGATTTTTGCACTCGTGTGGTCCTTATCACTAACTCATTTTAGATTTCTCAGTTAAATGTGTGTGAAATCTAACATGTTCGGTTAATCATTTTTTCTCACCACCCCCATTTTCGGATGACAAATTTCACAGTACGATTCGAACAGTCAAGGGCTTCAGTTGGAACAACTTTTTATCCTGATTAAATGATTCAAGGAGGGCATCAGGACAGGATAATGGTATTATTCATTTTGCTCATTTCTTTCCACAATTTGAACAATTTCTGACTCTTATCCACTTATTTTATGCTTATTTTCTTAAACTTGGACAATATGCTATTATGCTTGTTTTATGCTTTGTAAAGGGTCATTCGTAAATCTGATTTGCTTATTTGAACAGACAAATGAACAACCCTATAGTTTTCAACTAAATCATTTTGACAGGTAAATTTTTCACTAACACTCTTTTGATAAAGAAACCTCGTGGAACTAGTTATATGCAAACAAGTCGCTGACATGCATATCATAAAGAATCTTATGATCCGGTTCTATATCACATTCTACATAAAACCGCTCTTAAAACTTTAAGTACAGTGAGGAAAGGAGAAAGTTCATAAAAAATTTCAAGAGTAAGTGTTATAGTTTAATCGCTTCCAATCTACCAAATTGATCACTAACGCGTATTCAAGTGGGAGTATGGCGGATCCAGCCCTCTATTGTGGGTTCACATGAACCCACTTTGCTTTGGAAAAAATGGAGAAAAAATAGTGAGAACCTTGTATGATTTGAAAAAATAATAATGAGAATCTACCAAAACGAACACACTAAAAAAAGTTTCTAGATCCGTCACTGTGAGCAAATGTTTTTTCTTGCACCGATAAGTCTCTTTGTGTATCTCATTTCATTGAAGCAACCATGCTCTTTTGTACCAGGATGCCAAATAAGTGCTCCTATAATAGATAAAAGAGTAATGTAGGTTACCTAATACTATTCAAGTGCAGTCTCAAGGGCTTGTTCACAATTAAATCCATTGAGGGGTGTTTTGCTTGATCTCTTTGCAAACAATGGTAGGCAATTGGTGCGATACATGTTGCATTAGATTGTCATTGATGATCATATGTGAAGGGGTATGGTCCCAAAAAGCCGCGCAGACCATTCAGGTCGCGCGTTGGACAATACTCCTTAAGTAGTTTGGTGATAAATCTTTAGACCCGCGCGGGATGCTCAAGCAGAGCCGAACCTCGCGCGAGGTCCAAACAAGATATAACATCAATTTCTATACTTAGCGTTCTGAATAAGAGTCTTTAGCACCTGCAACCCTACGCGGGCTACTTACGTGCTCAGCAAAGGTCGCGCAGAAGTCAAAGCGCAAGGCCACTTCAGAAAGTACCAAAGGTACAAGTGGCAGAAGAATAAGCCAATCAACGTCCTCCAGGCTGTGTTCTATCGTGCTCCACGATCGTCTGATGTGCGGGAGACAGAAAGTACACAAGGACGCCTACGTGGCACCAATCAGGGGGCGGCGACACCTGCCCCATGATCTCCACTTACCTGCTGATGGCAGAGGGACAACAAGGCCGACAACTGAGACACGTGGCTCCAATCACGGTGCGCCAGCACCGGAGATCTTCTAGAAGACACTAACGGTCGATACCAATGACACAATGAGCTTATTCTCTGGTTGTCGCCTTCCGGCCCAAGGCCCATCAGCCCATCTCCTCTTACACCTCACCGGCTATAAATAGAGACCTCCATGCACAGGTTAAACATTCTACACTCTCCTCTCTCACTCTTAACACACATTTATTTCCTCAAAGCACATACTTATTCTCACGCTGGAGTCTGGTTAAGTGGGAAACCCCCATATTCCCCTCTTAACGAGCTAACAGTGTTCTGTTTTGCAGGAAGATCAGATCATTACGGAGCTCAAGAAAGTTAAAGAAGATTAACCCTCAAGTTTGAAACATAAACCAACCTAATTAACCCTAAAATTAGTTCAGGGTTTCTTCATTGGCGCCCACCGATTTTTGCAATCACTTCCATCTTCTTTTTCTGAGTTCTTTCTAAGTTTTGTTTCCTTCGATCATGGCTGGTCAATGAATTATTCCTAATTTTGGTTTTGGCAAGAACTCTAACGCAGGATTGGGGGAGGACAATCCGAATGTCCAATTCCAACCTGCCGAAGAGATAGGTGAAATTGAAGTAACGAACACTGGAGGACCCCGCGTGAGCTTCACTCGCATCACCCAAACGGGGTTACTAGGGCTACCAGAAGGCGAGACTTTAGCTTCCTGGTACGCCAAACAAATCGCTACGATAAATACTGCGTATCAGTCCTTGAGCGCACAACAAGCAATTTTGCAAGCAGAACCATCCTTGGTTACCCCTCTGGGTCGAGCTCCAGGGGCACGCCAGACTCCTCCTCAGCAGTATGTTCAAGGGCAAGTTAACAGACCTCCTCCACAAAGACGAATGAGCGTACACGACACACGCGACACATACGGAGAAATAGACACGTACAGTAATCAGCCATCCTATGTGCAGCACAAACGTCCAGTTCATAGCCGGCTAGGGCCGCGCAACATGAACAACGAATGGGATAACACAGACCCGAATGATCCCACTTGGCAAGATGGCGAGGGTTCGTTAGTCTTCAACCATCTGTAGAAAAATCACGAGTCTTACAAGCCAAGGTAGCGCATCGCATACAACGAAGAAGCAGAACGAGATTTCAGCCTAGCCTATAGGCCAGCGGAAGTTGCTGAACATTCAAAGTTCGTTCCAAAGATTGTCTAGCCCCGCTCTCAAGAGAAAAGCAACCCCCAACAATGGGAAAGTTCAATGGTCTCACAGACCCTGACGATCATGTTTGAGTATTTACAAGCGTTGGTGTTATGGGAGGATGGAACATGCCAATGTGGTGCCATCTGTTTATTCAGACTTTCACAGGGGCTGCTTGTGCATGGTTCAACAACCTTCCGCCTGGAAAGATCACGTCATGGGTTGACTTCAGAACTCAATTTGTTAACCATTTCAGCCAGCAAAGACGTTATCAGCGCGACACGTCTGAAGTAACGGACATCTGGCGCAGAGAAAACAAAGGTTTAGAAGACTTCATCACTCGCTTCAATAAGGAGTGTTTGGAAATCGGTGGTGTAAGCGAACAACTAATGCGCGCTCACTTCAAGAAAGCCATTCGCTGCGATAGCCTCATCAGGACTATCACAGGAAAGGACTGTATGCCCAAAGAGTGGGATAAACTGAAGGTGCCTGCAAAGATTGTAGCGCAGACCGAAGAATCACTGGCTGGAACCAAGAGCTCTTACACCAAAGATCGATTTTCGAAAGGCAATGCGCGCGATTATGGCAAAAGCAATAAGAACAGAAACCCTGGATGGAAGCCAGGACAATCCAGCGGTTATGAGGAACGAACGCGCTACAAAGAAGATGCGCGAGAAACAATCGACAGAATTGGCTATCGAAAAGCCGTCAAGAACGAGAATCGGGAAAGGCACTGGACTCCGCTCATAAAAACACCCAAAGAGGTGCTCATGACGGAGAACCATGATTTCAAGGCACCAAAGCCGATGACCAACAAGAAGGGGTAAGACCCGAACCTGTACTGCGACTTTCACAAGGATACAGGTCACCTGACGGATGACTGTATCAGTCTAAGGCAAGAAATCGAGAGAGCGCTGAAAAGCGGAAAGTTAAGCCATCTGGTCAAGAATGTGCGCAAGGACACGCGGCAGATTCAGCGCAATAACGAGGGAAACCAGAAGAAAGTCAGGCGCCTAGAAACACACCTGGTCAATGGACCAAGGTACAGCGCGAGAGACAAAGGCAAGCGCCCATTCAAACATGCATGGCAAGAGCAACAGGTCATCTTTCCGGTAGTACACGGGGGAACACGCGCCACGCGCCCCGTCGTGATTACCAGCATTATAGGTCACTATGAAACAGAATACATCTTCATCGATCCGGGAAGTACAACTGATATCATTTATGAACAATGCTTCAATCAGTTCGATGATGAAGACAAAGCGCGCCTTGAACCTGTTGATTATGCTCTGTCGGGATTCTGCAATGAGATGGTCTTCCCACTAGGCCAAATCAGCTTCCCCGTCATGCTATCTGATGGGAAGCATTCAAGAACTACAAACGTCAATTTCATGGTGATGCCAGTCAAATCAAGGCATGATGTTTTAATTGGGAGAGAAACCCAAGGAGAACTAAACATGGTAACCTCCACACCCCACTCAGCCATCGAGTTCCCAACCGAGACGGGGGTGGCGATTATCTATGCAAAGAAAGAAGTGATGTCAGCAGAGGATGCACGCCCAGCAAAGGCAACAAAAATTTCAACGACCGAACCAGAAAAATGGGTTTTGAATCGCAAATACCCAGAACAGACGGTGACGATAGGCCACGCAATCTCACCAAACATCAGAACGCACCTCAAGCAACTACTATTCAGGAACATGGACATTTTCGCCTGTACTCCGGCCGACATGACCGGTGTCCCGCGTGACGTCACTGAACATTGTTTGAACACTTATCCTTCCGTCGAGCCGAAAGTACAAAGAAGGCGCAGCCTAGGAGCTGATAAGACTAAAGCCATGAATGAGCAACTTTGTGAACTGCTAAAGGCAGGAATATTGAGGGAGATGCGCTATCAAAGTTGGGTTGCAAACTCTGTCATGGTCGAGAAGTCTACGGGAGGATGGCGAATGTGTGTTGATTACACGGATCTTAACAAGGCATGCCCCAAAGATTGTTATTCAATGCCGGAGATCGACAAGAAAATAGACTCTCTCGCGCCGTACAGGTGGAAATGTTTTTTGGATTGTTACAAGGGGTATCATCAAGTCCAAATGGCGTTGGAAGATGAAGACAAGACGGCTTTCCGCACCGACATCGGAATCTTCCGTTACACAAAGATGCCATTCGGACTAAAGAACGCTGGCGCAACCTACCAGCGATTGATGGATACGATATTTGCGGATGACATCAGAAAACATATCGAAGTGTACATTAACGATCTGGTGATTAAAAGTCCCGAGGAGGACCAGATGCTAAAAGACATTGAGAAGACGTTCAATTCTCTAAGGAGCGTGAACATGAAGCTAAACCCAGCAAAATGTTCTTTTGGCATGGAGGAAGGCAAGTTCTTAGGCTTCGTGGTTACAAATGGCGGCTTCAAGGTTAACCCCGAAAAAGTTCAAGCCATAGAGTAGATGTCGTCACCGGGCACGATCAAAGAAATGCAGAGATTAGCCGGCCGCTTAGCCATGCTTAATCGATTTCTATCAAACCACGCTGCAAAATCGTACCCTTTTATCAGTACCTTGCGCAACTGCGTGAAAAAGCAAGAGTTCAAATGGACGCCAGAAGCAGAAGCTGCCTTCCAGCAAATGAAAGAGTGTTTGATCAAGCTCCATACTCTAAGAGCGCCATTTGAAAAAGAACCACTCATTCTGTATTTGTCTTCTTCGGACAAGGCAGTTGGGTCGGTATTGTTGGTAGAGAGAGATGGAGTTCAGACCCCAATCTACTACGTTAGTAGGGTGCTCACGGATCCAGAAACACGATATTCAACCATAGAAAAGTTAGTGCTCGCGCTGCTACACGCCTCCCGGAGGCTGCGCAGGTATTTTACTGGGCATGTAATCACTGTACTCACTAACTTACATATTGGCACAATCCTGCAAAAACCAGAGACGTCAGGACGCCTAGCAAAGTGGGCAATCGAGCTGGGGGGCCACAACATTCTGTACAGGCCGCGCCCAGCCATTAAAGGCCCAAGTGTTAACGGGCTTTATCACTGGCGGAGCCTCGAACGAAGACGGCGCTGGAGCTGGATTGCGCCTTGTTAGCCCAGAGAAGCATAAGTTCACCTATGCCATCAAGTTGGATTTCAAAAATACCAACAACGAGGCAGAATATGAAGCATTTTTGGCAGGCTTGTGCCTAGCCATCAAGATGGGAGCTCAGAACTTACAAGAGCATATCGACTCTCTCCTGATCGCGAGTCAAATTAATGGGTTGTACGATGCAAAAGGTGAAGTTATGGCCTTGTATTTAGAGCAAGCGAAAGAGTTGCTTCAACAATTCAAGTCATACAAGGTAGTTCATATCAATCGGTCAGAGAACAAACCAGCAGACGCTCTAAGCAAGCTCGCTTCAACAGCTATTCAACATCTCGCCAAAGATGTAAGAATCGAAGTCTTAAAAAACCCGTCAGTGTTGTTGCGCTAAGTGAATGTGATCGAGATAGGGCCACCGTCTTGGATGACCCCTATCATCCAGTATCCGTAAGAAGGAATTCTCCCTGAGAACAAAGCAGATGCAAGGAAGATATAGAACAAAGCATTGTTCTATGAGATGAATGGCAGAATTTTGTATAGAAGATCCTTCTTAGGGCCACTACTGCGCTGTGTGGACCCTCAAGATGCAACCTACCTGATCAGGGAGATTCACGAAGGTATCTGCGGTATTCATGCGGGCCCGCGCATGGTCGTAGCAAAGATAATGAACGCTGGTTACTATTGGCCAGGGATGCATGTTGACGCTCTAAAGGAATTGCGCAAATGCGACTCCTGTCAAAGGCACGCCCCGAAAACCCTGCGCCCAAAGAATGATTTGATCCCAGTCTCCACTCCTTGGCCTTTCCAGCAGTGAGGGATCGATATGGTGAGACCTTTTCCTGAAGCTCCTGGAGCTGTGAAGTTTATAATTGTTGCCGTTAGGGGTGTTCAAGATCGGATTATCCGGTTTTCGGATATCCGAAAACCGGATATCCGAAAATTTCGGATAGTAAATATTGATATCCGAATCCGTATCTGAAATTTCGGATACGGATTCGGATATCCAAACGGATATCCGAATTTATAAAAAAAATCAAAAAATCCGTTTCGTGTATAGATTAAAACTAAACTTATATTCGATTTTATAAATTTCCAACATTTAAAACTAAAAACAATCATAAATTCACACGAATACAATTATTTACTACTTTTTTACTAACTTTTACAATACTTCAAACAAAATATAATGCTCATATACTATATATATTTATAAAAAAATAATTAGTTTTCGGATAACGGATTATCCGAAATTTTTGAAATTCATATCCGAATCCGAAAATTCAGATTTTCCGATTTTCGGATATCTGAATTTTCGGATATCCGAAATTTCGGATACGGATTTTCAGATATTTCGGATTCGGTTTCGGATCCGGATTTTTTTTTAACACCCCTAGTTACCGTTGATTATTTCACCAAATGGGTGGAGGCCAAAGCACTCGCCTCAACTACTGCAATGATGGTGCGCAAGTTCATATGGGAACACATCATTTGCAGATTTGGCCTCCCACTCAAGATTGTAACCGATAATGGCACCAATTTTGCTTCTGAAGACCTTCAAGAATGGATGAAAGAGATGAACATCGAGCACACATTCTTTTCCGTTGCGCACCCTCAGGGCAACGGCCAAGTAGAAAGTGTCAACAAAAGTATCGTTGAAGGGATAAAGGCCCGCCTGGGCACTTAGAGAAGAGGCTGGGTAGATGAGCTCCCGAGCATCCTGTGGGCTCATCGAACCATGCCGAAAACGAGCACTGGCGAAACCCCCTTTAGCCTGGTCTACGGCTCAGAGGCGGTTATCCCAGCTGAAATTGCCCTCCCCTCGCCGCGCTTGACAGCGGTCAACAAAATCGATAATGAGGCGAAGCGCCTTCTAGACTTGGACCGACTCGAAGAGAGGCGCGAAATAGCGCGAATCAAAAAAGCCAGGTACAAGACACAGTTGGAGAGGTACTATAATGCGAGAGTGCGCATTTGTACCTTCACTCCAGGAGAGTACGTCTTCAGAGACAATGAAGCCTCCAATGCTGAACGCCCCGGGAAGCAAGCACCCAAGTGGGAAGGCCCATACTTAATACATGAGGTGCTAGGAAAAGGGGCATAAAAGTTGCGCACACTGGATGGATACATCATCCCACGCACGTGGAACGCGCAACAATTGCGCAAGTGTTACATGTGACTACTCTCGGCCATGCGCCTTTATCCACCTATGTTGGCCACGCGCCTTTTTAATTACCTATGTCGGTTATACGCCCTTTATTTTATTTCAATGATGTACGTTGGCCTAGCGCCTGTTTCCTAGCTACTAAATGAAAACATTGGTTATGCCTTATGTTTTTATCATCATGACTTCTACGTTACAAATGCATGTTAAACTTTTGATTAGCACGAAAACACTTCAGTAAATTACAAACTCTTGAGTTATGCCTCCAAGGTCCTCCGCGAACATAGCGCGAGACCGGGCAGTTACACTCATACACTAGCCACACTTACATTTATTCGCGCTAACTTAACCAAAGCTTCTAACAACAATGCAATAATTGTAACTCGAGAAATAGAAAACAAGCATAAATGTCATATTGCAAATAGCGCGCCAGCGCAACAATTACATAAAAAGTAGCAAAAACACCATCAGTTCGATTCAAAAAGCGCACCCGCGCAACGATTAATAAGTTAAAAGCAAAAAATTACAAGGCATCAGCCTGCAAACACTATCTATTCATCACCACCACCTTCGCCTTCTCCATCACCATCGCCATCTCTGCCGGCTGTTTCTTCCTCATCAGATAACTCCACAGTCTGTGGAGGGTCTAGGATAGTCTTTAGCCGCGAACACCAGTCGTCATGCTTCAGCGCTTCTGCGACCAAATCCATCACAGGCAACGAGATATGGTCATAAACTCCTTCAGCGCGGGCTAACGCAGCATCAGCCTGATCAGTCACTGAGCAATGACTGATATCAAACTCTTGTCCAAATGCCTCTTCAACATGATGAGCACACTCTAGATAACCTCCACGATGCCCAACCGCACGAGAGGCATCTATGAGCGCGGCAACAGCCGCATCAAGCTCAGAGGCATTCAGAATGGAGTTAGCCATCTACAAAAAAGGCAATGGATAAGAACCAAGACAACAAAAAATAAAGCCTAAGTTAAGAAAGAGGAACCTCACCAGAACCACCCCTCTATTGCGCATCCATTTAGATTCGGAGACCAGTGTGTCTACGATCGATTAAGCTTCGGCGTAATGTTTTGGGCGACGTTAAGGGAAGAGGTGTTAATATCTCGCACCTTGTTGGCCCTCTGTTTGGCCTCCTCGGTGGTAGCAGCCTTCACCCTTTCAGCCTCCAAATCAATCTCCAAGGATTCACTCTTGTCAGTCTGCTCACGCAGTCTACGCTTTAACTCCGCAATCTCCACATCCCTGGCATGCAAGTCTTTGTCCTTGATGGCCACTTGGGCCTTTAACTCAGCCTGCGAGGGGTGAGATAATGCCTCAGTAATATTTTGACAAGTAAAAAAACAACATAAAAGAAGAAAAGGCTAAAGTTGTTAAACCTCAATGTGTTCCTTGTCAGCTTCAACATCCTCAACCTTCTTTGTTAATGTGGCATTCTGAGCCTCAAGGTCGGTAATCTTGGAGCGAGCAGCATAGATGTGCTGATTATCCTTTTTGCAGACCTCTTTCCAGTCAGCACACGCTTTTGACAAGAGCTCTTCAGCAGCGCGCAACTTGCTCCTCAAACCCTCGCGACCCCATTCCTCATATTTCTTCTCTGCATCAAAGGCGGCCTTCTCCTCAGCAAACGAGCTCTTCATCTTCTCAAATTCCTTAACCTGCCTCAACAAACGATCACGATATTTTTCCCAATCACCCCGCTCCTTAACCATCATACGCCACTCGCGCACGATTTGGTGGTTAGCGGCGCGAGTATTGGCTTCTCCAACAATCTAGGCATGGTATAACCCATCGTGAGTTCGTGCCCTTTGCCGGTTAACCTCACCGGGAGGGAATGAATTCAAAAACCAATCGCGACATGGCCCAAACTCCAAGAATGTGTCCTTCTGCTTTAAGCCCCATGGGGCTTGGTGTGGAGCATCACCACGAGCCTCCTCGGTGTAGGTTTTGTAATAAATATCACCTAAGGTATCCTTAGGACTAGGGATGAGCATATGCCACCGAATACCAATCCCATACCGATCCCGTACCGATCCCGATCCCGATCGGTATCCCGATCGGTATCCACTTTTTGGCGTTTTCGGTATCGGTATCGGTATCGGTATTATACCGATACCGACCCTCAAAATACGGTATAATACCGATACCGTACCGTACCGTACCGATACCTAACCGACATGTTTCGGTATCGGTATCTAGTTTAGGTGAAATTCGGGATCGGTATTTGGCGGTATCGGTATTGGTTCGGTATCGGATACCGATATGCTCATCCCTACTTAGGACCGATAGGAGTCTGTGGCATTGACCCTCCAGCACCACGAGCCGCACCTGCACCACCCGCAGTAGTGATAGTCTCTTTATGCGCAGCAGCAGCCGATCCCCCAGCAGCATTAGTCACTTAATCAGTTTGGGTGGGGGCATCAACCTGCGCAGGCTCGGTTGGCTAAACAACCTCGGGTCCCTTCCCCCGAGTAGTTTCTTTCTTTTTTTCATGAAGAGGCTGGTCAAGCCTCGTAATGTGCACGACCTTCGGACCCTGCGCCTTCTCATGCGCGGTAGTAGCAGCGGTCTCGGTCTCTTTGGATTTATCACTGACAGGCTTCTCAACCACTTTCTTCTTCTTCTCTTTTTCCTTCTCTTTCTCTTTCTCTTTTTCTTTATCTCTCTCTTTCTCAGCCTCCAACTCAGCAGACTTAAGAGGCTTGATCACAAACTTGGTTTTCTTCTGCGCCGGTTCTTGGGGGTCCTTAAATTCAACACACTTCTTTTCAGGGGTTTTCTTTTGGCCTCTGCAGAGACCAGGTGTTAAAAGGAAACTTCACTAAGGAACGCATAAAGGGCATCATAACACTAACCTGGAGAGAACTTGTAAAGATAGCGCATACTGCTCTGTTTGCCTATTACCGGGGCCTCCCCAGTTTTCTGCGCCACCTTAACACCCGCAACAGTCACCTCTCTGCTCCTTTTCCTACTTATCAACTTGACAGCATGTTCTTCTTCTTCTTCCTCCTCCTCTTCTTCTTCTTCATCCAGCGCGATGAACGAAGGAGTGGCGCCAGCATCTGGGTTCCTCAACCCCAAGCTCCCTGAGCTTTTTGAACAAGCGGCGCCGGTTTTCTTCTCACCTATACGGGACAAACCCTCAAGTGAGTCACTTGCAACAACGTAATCGTCTAGGTTACTCTTCCGGAATCGGTGAGTACCTTTATCAGAGACACCACCAGTTGCGCGGCTACTCCCGCCCTTCTTGCTAGTTGGTTCAGCATCGATGGTGATCACCTTCTTCTTCTTCTTATTTGGCTTCTTCTTCTTCTCTTCTGGATCAATCCCAAGGTCGCGCAACACACCTGCAAAGATGTTAGACCAAGAACTTAGCTTCCCATTTGAAGACCCTACAGACTCCTCGCTGGAAAGATAAAGAATCTCTTTCCCAGCGGAAGTCACAACACGCAAGGGCCTAGGGTTGGGTAGATGCGCACCTTCGGTTGCACTGGGAGGATTGTTAAAGGCTCCAGCAGGAGGATAGAGGAAACGACCTTTGATAAGCTCATACCAGTAAGTCTCCCCCGGTTGCAGCGGGCGCACACCCATAGACCCACCAAAGGTGGGGAAAGAAGCTTGATAAAGGCGCACCTCTGCAATGAAATCAAACACTTAAGCGCAAACGAATTAAAAAGGGGAAGAATCAAACAAGCCACAAACCTCTATCTTGAAACTTCAGAACTGGGACTTCGTTGCTGTCCTCTGGCCACTGATCACTCATCTGCGCCGCGACCAAGACATTTTCACCAAAAATTCGATTTGGTGTTGCAGTGAGCTTCAAGTACCAGTCTTCTTTCTTAGGAATCGCCAGTTCCTCCTTCTCGATTGTGTCCGGCGCGCGGAAGATTATCGCGATCGGAATAACCTCCTCTCTAATGAAGAAAAACTTCGGTTTCCAGTCATGGAAACTCTTTGGAGGGTTTAGAAGAATCTTCGGTTTCCAAAATAATAAAACCCCATGTTCCTAATCAGCTGTTAGAATACCCTAAATCTCTCCACTGTAGGCTCTACGTCGTGGGATCGGCACAAAAACTCAAAATGTCGCACCCTCACCATACCGGGTGGACTCATCTGGAATATATGAAACCCATAGTAATGAAGAATATGGGCCATAAACTCTGTCACCGGCAGCCGGAAGTTGCCTTGTAAAAAGAAATATTCAAAGAGGGTAATATACCCTGGCGATGCGTCGGCGGTTGTCTGGTTCTGACCGGGATATTGAGCATCCCATTCCGGTGGAAACCGGAAACCCCTAGTGATCTGCTCAAATAACCCATGATCCCGCTTGAGGACGGGGAGGGGACCTTCTTCAAGTTGAGACCCTTCTTCAGCCATGAATATAAAGCAAACAAGAACAACTTGAATATCTTCAAACTTCTGGAAAAAACTTGAAGATCTGCTAGTGCAACCTTTGAAGATTTGAAGATTCAAGGAAGAACAGAGAGAAAATAGAGAAAGCAAAGAAGGATTTGTGATTTCCTCTCTCCTCTCGTCGACTATATATACCCATCGCATTTAATGCGATGGGTAAACGTGCCGGATTCACCACGCGCGTAACCAATAAAGAGCTGCCACGTATGGCGGATTTTCTGGAGTGACGGTTACCACGCGCGCGTGGCCCTCACTCTTCTGACGTAAAGTCGAACCGTCAGTGACAACATGATGATGGCCGTGTCAGCAGTCAACTCAAACGTCGCCGTCAGCAGCATTTTGCACCAACCTGTCAGAATTCAAAATTCGAGGTTTTTCCCGCCCAAATTTACTACAAACTTCATGCAGAAGATACCCAGGTCGCGCAACATTCACAATTCTCCAAGGAACCTGCGCGCTTACACACAAAAGCAGAAGATTATCAACAGACAAATCTGGTAGTCGCGCCATAGTAACTAACAAACAATTACACGCGCGCGACTTACTAAGATCTAGCAGGCATTTTTCTAACCTAGCACTTCATTTTTTCTAAGTTCAGAGCTCCAACCACTTACTTCGCGCATAGTGCAGCACTGCACTGAGGGGACTTGAAGGGGTATGGTCCCAAAAAATCGCGCAGACCATTCAGGTCGCGCGTTGGACCATACTTCTTAAGTAGTTTGGTGATAAATCTTTAGACCCGCGCGGGATGCTCATGCAGAGCCGAACCTCGCGCGAGGTCCAAACAAGAGATAACATCAATTTCTATACTTAGCGTTCAGAATAAGAGTCTTTAGCACCTACAACCTTGTGCGGGCTACTTACGTGCTCAGCAAAGGTCGCGCAGGAGTCAAAGCGCAAGGCCACTTCAGAAAGTACCAAAGGTACAAATGGCAGAAGAATAAGCCAATCAACGTCCTCCAGGCTGTGTTCTATCGTGCTCCACGATCGTCTGACGTGCGGGAGACAGAAAGTACACAAGGACGCCTTCGTGGCACCAATCAGGGGGCGGCGACACCTGCCCCATGATCTCCATTTACCTGCTGATGGCAGAGGGACAACAAGGCCGACAACTGAGACACGTGGCTCCAATCACGGTGCGCCAGCACCGGAGATCTTCTAGAAGACACTAACGATCGATACAAATGAGACAATGAGCATATTCTCTGGTTGTCGCCTTCCGGCCCAAGGCCCATCAGCCCATCTCCTCTTACACCTCACCGGCTATAAATAGAGACCTCCATGCACAGGTTAAACATTCTACACTCTCCTCTCTCACTCTTAACACACATTTATTTCCTTAGAGCAGATACTTATTATCACGCCGGAGTCTGGTTAAGAGGGAAACCCTCATATTCCCCTCTTAACGAGCTAACGGTGTTCTGTTTTGCAGGAAGATCGGATCATTACGGAGCTCAGGAAAGTTAAAGAAGATTAACCCTTATGTTTGAAACATAAACCAAACTAATTAACCCTAAAATTAGTTTAGTGTTTCTTCAATATGTAATTTTTGTGTTTTGTATTAGTTATTTACCAATGTTGGTAGGACTTGACGATGATCGCTAATTCGCTATAGTCAATGCAAGGTCTTGAACACAAAACTTCAAATAAAACGACTCTAAGGGGCTGTTTGGTAGCCTCTTAATGACCATTCAGATGCTACATCTTAATGGTTTAAAACCTCTGAATGAATAAGAGGTAACCTCAAGTCTGAATGGTTAAGAGGTAACCTCTGAATGGTAAATCATCACATGCCATATTTTTCTACTTTCTCATTGGTAAAATTTTTAATGTTTCCATTAAGAGGTAGCCTCTTAATGACCATTCAGAGGCTACCAAACAGCCCCTAAGCGAGTAGGCGTCCGACTCTTTTGTCAACAAAATTTGTTTTTGCATACATTGGATCGCAATACCATGGCGTATATATAGGGGGTGGAGATAAGAAACTTTTTAGTTGAGTTTTTATAAGAAACCCATTTTTGCTGTAATAGGCTACCTCCTACTTTGCGTTAACATGAATAACATTGGATGAGCCAAAACATTTAGTTAGTGTTTTTCTTCATAATAAGTGAAGCTTTACATTGTAACACCAAAGCAAATCCAAATACTATCACATAAACTGATTTTCCTTAGGGTAGTGGTTGCGGGTACGCCAGTGAGTAATACCCGAAGTGGGAAGAGGAGAGAATGAAAACGTGGGTGTATGCGGAAGAGGAGAGAGAGAGATAACATGGTTTAGGATATTTGAAAGGAGTGACACCACAAATCATGGTAGTTTAGGTTTGATGATACATTTAAAGTGAACACCTATCATTATTATTTAATCTTAGGGGAGCGTAGGGTAGTGAAAAGGAGTGTCTCTCCCACCCTTACTACTAAGAGCATCTCCAACGGTTGCCACCACATCAAGTTTGGATTTCAAACCTCACCAGCGGAGCCGACACATGCCATTTGACTATTGGCGTCCGATTTGGTTTAGTGGGGACCACGCACTCACATCCAATAAATATAATTTGTTTTTTTGTTAAATTCGGGTGTGATATGGAAGTTTGGAATTGTTTATTGCTAAAGGTTTGTAATGGTTAGGATTTGGAATGATGTGACGGATTTAAATTTTGGATTTTGACCGAAGATGCTCTAATTAGCTTCCAAACATGTAATTCAGTTTCAATTAGAGGTGCACAAATCAACTTTTTTTCCCAAACTGCTTCACGACAACAAAAGCCAAAACCTGTTGCCCAAACCGCTTTCCAAGTAAAAAATAATCTTTTCAATTCCAAACAAATTTCGGTTTTAAGCCGGTTTTTTCTTGCCAATGAGGTAGTGGTGGAATTCCAAGTAAAAAATAATCTTTTCAATTCCAAACAAATTTCGGTTTTAAGCCGGTTTTTTCTTGCCAATGAGGTAGTGGTGGAATTCCAAGTAAAAAATAATCTTTTCAATTCCAAACAAATTTCGGTTTTAAGCCGGTTTTTTCTTGCCAATGAGGTAGTGGTGGAATTCCAAGTAAAAAATAATCTTTTCAATTCCAAACAAATTTCGGTTTTAAGCTGGTTTTTTCTTGCCAATGAGTTGCCAATGGGGTAGTGGTGGAATGGTTAGGGATTCTGTTTGATTCTGTTTAAACCGGTTTCAAGTAAAAAATAATCTTCACACCGGTTCGATTCAAAACCGGGCTCAAATAATAACTTATCTAAATCCTGCAAAACCCTCGACACACTAGAGAGAAGAAGCTCCTACAGCAATGGCGATTTTCACCACCAGACGAACCCTAACTTCTCTCTTTTCTCGCATCCGATCATCATCACAATCATCTTCAACCTCTTCTCGTTCTCGATTTGCTGTCTCTCTCATCAACCACCACTATGAATCGGCTCAACTCGCTCCACGGGTTCCTGTTCGACTCAAATCGTCCGGGTCGGGTTACTCTCCGCTGAACGATTCGTCTCCGAACTGGAGCAACCGTCCGCCAAAAGAGACGATTTTGCTTGATGGATGTGATTATGAACATTGGCTTATTGTTATGGAGTTTCCCACGGATCCTAAACCGTCGGAAGAGGAGATGATTGATTCATATGTCAAAACCCTAGCTTCTGTTCTCGAAAGGTATTAATCGTGTGTATATCTTCTGATTAGAAAAAACTGAGGAGCCGACGGTTGAAATCATTCTAGCCGGCTCGGTGAACCTTAATTTTATATATATACACACATATTTAGTGTTTAGTTAGAGGTTAGATTTAGGGTTTATAATTTAGATTTTAGGGGTTTAGGTTTATAATTTAGATTTTAGGGGTTTAGGTTTATAATTTAGATTTTAGGGTTTGGGGTTTATAATTTAGATTTTAGGGATCTTCCAAAGATGAAGTGATTAATTCATATGTCAAAACCCTAGGTTCTATTCTCGAGAGGTATTAGTTATGTTGAGAAAGTGTAAAATACAATAGTGCTTATCGTGCGATGCGTACGCGAGCAGGAGATTGAGACACGTGTCATCCCTTATTTTTTTATAACGTGCGTGATTATGTATATAACATGTGTAATTAGGGTTTTGAACAACCTATGCGTAATTTTGAGTTTAACATACGTGATTTTCATGTTTGGTGGCATGCGGGTTTTGATTTTTTTTTATAACGTGCATAATTATGCATTATAACGTGCGTGATTAGGGTTTTAACTTTTAACCCAACCCATGCATAATTATGCAATAACTTGCGTAATTATGTCACGTTAATTACTATTGTGCCACCGCGTTCAGTTGAAGGCCTAGGGTAGGTCAATTGTGTTGATGAGATACTCGCGTACACAACACACGATATCCAATATTGTATGTTAACCGGCCTCTAGTTATGTACAGCTCAAACGAACTCCTATCGAACTCATTTCAGCCGTGTTGGAACCAGCTTGTATATGGTTTAGGTGTTTAGCTTTTAGGGTATATATTCATTGTTTAGCTTTTACAGTTTATATTTAGATTTTACAGGTTTAGGGTTCTGGTTAGGGTTCAACGAGCCGGTTCTAACGCACTGGAATGAGTTGAGTTGGAGTTTGTTTGAGTCGGTCTCTGTCTGGTTCCCCACTTTTTTAGAGTCCTACAATGAACCCACCCCTAATATTACAATAATATATGTCTGATTTTGTTGTGATTATATTGTTGTTATGTTTTTATTAAAATTTGTAAAATTCTTGAATGTATTGTGTTTTTGAAGTTAACTTCCAATGGTTGTTGTTTGAACTGGCTTGTGAGAGATTATTGCAAATTTCAGACGATGCATGTTTGATTTGGGTTTGTGTATTAGTGATTTAGTGCATTAGTAGTTGATTTGTAATAATGTGATTATTATATGAAGTGTTTTGTGTGTGGTGGTTTTCAGTGAGGAGGAGGCAAAGAAGAAAATATACTCTGTTTCGACTACAACTTATACGGGTTTTGGTGCTTTGATATCCGAGGAGCTATCCTACAAAGTCAAAGGTTTTACTAGATCTTGATTCTTTTAGGACTAATGAGTCTAGATATTATTTAGTTGGTCATTTCAATATCTTTTTATCTGTAGTTTTGTGACTGATGGTCCGTTATTCGACACAGATAACTGAAGTTCCGAAACGTTAACAACTTTTCATTTTGAGCAGGTCTACCTGGCGTTCTTTGGGTTTTGCCTGATTCATATCTTGATGTACCCAACAAAGATTATGGAGGTTTGTTTTTATGAGTTTCGATTACAATACAGTCCCATTATTCATTGTTATATCAAATGTCATTTCTGGTAAAATTTGTTTGTTTGTAGGAGATTTATTTATCGATGGGAAAGTCATACCACGGCCGCAGTACAGGTTTACTGACAGGCAGCAAAACACTAGGCCGCGTTCAAGACCGCGATATGATAAACGCCGTGAGACAATGCAGACTATACGCAGAGAGCCCATTCAAAGAGACGGGTGGACCCAGGATCAAGGACAGACTGTAGCTCAACCAGCTGCAAGCCGGGGTCCAGGACAAACTGATGGGTCTCAAGGGTCTAATAGCTAATGCTATCATGATGTTGCTGGTTAAGTTTATTGATGTTATTTTTTTTAGTGATGTTGCTTGTTAATTTATCAATGTTACATTTTCTTATAATGTCATAATTATGCAATAGTTCTCCATGTTTCCCGATTACTTGTAATTCAAGTTATTGGTTATAGGAAATGGATCGCCTGGTCTTTGTTGATCCTTGTGTCTTTGCCCATGCACGTGATTTATCGCATAGCCAGTTGAGCCACAGTGCAGTTTGGACGCAAGTTTGGGTCAGATACCTTACTGACATGATTAAAAACCTGTTTAACCTGTTTATGAATCGCATAGTTACCTAATTCGCGGTTCGCTCCGGTACGGGTACGTGCTTTGGGTACATGATTTGCTAGAGGTGACGTTTTCAGTACGAAGAGGGGTATGTTCATTTTGGTACGAACCGGTATGGTGTACCATGGAGGACGGTTCGGTGTACACAAATTAAAACAAATTTTACCAAATTCCAAAATTCAAATTACCAAACATATTTAACCCTAAAACCTAAAACACCCAGATGCGCAGCCGTTGTCTTCTTCTTCCTCCCCTTCTTCCTGGTTTCCGGCTGAAAACAACACCGGTGTCGGAATTCGTCGCCAAAATTTGTGTCGGAAGTCGCTATATGGTCGATACATACCTTGTAGCGCCATATGGCCACCACGCAACGCTATTCGCAATAGCGGCCACCATAGACGCTATTGACCGTACCGGTTCACCGGTCCATGTCGTTCTGGTACGCTAACGATTTCCTATTGGGTACACCACGATCCAATACGTGGATCGTGGCTACCCTAGCGATTTAGGTAACTATGGACACGATTAGCACATTGAACATTTAACTAACGGTGTTAAATGTGTTAGCAGGTCGAAGTGACATGTTTTAGTTTTGTTTATTATTATAACATAAATTTGTATTACAAATATAATTTCTCCCATAATTAGCTAATTAAGGATTTCATGAATTGTAATTTTTGTTAACTTCTATTGTATTGTGTTAGTTATATCTTATCATTTACTATATTAAGTGAGTTGTGCTAATGATCATGTTAAATATGTCATGCTATTCCGCTTATTCGTAATATTAAACTGTATGTTTAATCATTCACAACGTATTATCGTTCTTATCATTAAATTATTCATCATTGAATTGTGTTAAACTTTTTGTCATGTCATTTCTATTATTAAATTGGGTATATTCAATCATGTTAACTGTGTCATGTCATTCGTATTATTGAACTCTTCAGTTTAATCATGCAAAATGTGACAGTACTATTCAATCGTTATTAAATTGTTTAGAACTAAATTGTGCTAGACCATTCAAGTGTCATGTCATTTGCGTTATTGAATTAATTATACATAATCATGTGCTTAAAAAAACATGTTAAACTATTTAGCTAAACGTGTCATGTTCGTGTTCTTAGAAACTTAAGGGACCATTGATGCCAATTCTATATTCCTAGACCGTTTAGACCAAAAGATGCACAGAGTAACCAACCACCAATCCATTTTTTTTTTCAAATTTTTAGCTGGTATCCATCCATCCGGTGATCCACCAACCCCAACCATAACTCCGCAGGATCACGGCGGCGCAATGACGGACTTCCAGCTACACTCCGTCAGGTAAGCCCTACGTCAATCCACATCTCATTAGTTTCCCCTAATCTATCCCATTCCAATTCCATTTTCACATATCATTTCAAAAACCTAAAACCTAACAACACGAAGCCGTATTAGGATGTGAACCCGACCGCGTAGGCAAAACCGGATGTAAGGGTATTTTGAATACTTGTACATCGCTTGTACATAAAGTGAAAAAGACCGAATTGCACTTTAAGTTAACAAAAAAGACGAGAATACCCCTGACTTAACAGAGAAAAATGGAAGGAGTTAATGAGCCGGACGAAAATGACAAGATATCAAACCTTTTGGATCTGGATGCAGAAAAACAAATCTTTGGACAAAAGTGGCAAAACTGGCCAAACCTCATGGACGAAAATGACATTATACTCTTTATATTAATTGTTAAAGTTTAATGCATAGTTATTAAGGCACGGATGTCTCATGTGGCATCATAGTTGTATGGGTTCGTTCTTATAGTTTTGAAATGGGCGAGATCCCATCTTATAGTTTCAAAAATTTCCCTCGTATTCTTGTAGATCGTGACAACTAAGGTGGCCAACGTCAAATCTTTTCAGAAAACAGACAAACCCGTATAAATAAACACAAATTAATCTCATCATATATGTTGGGTAGGTGCTAGAGCAAGATGGCAAAAATGTGGCTGTTCTTGTACAACACGCACTTTTGTATGAGAGCATGGAGAAATATAAGCTTGGAGCAGAAGACCTGAGAACCGTTATGAACATTGATCCAGGGAACAGGGTTGCAAGAAGTACCGTTCACCGCCTCACCAAATTGGCTAGCTAAGCAAGGAAAGAGAAAACACGTAATTTCATGCCCCCTTTCTTCTATTCGTGTTCAAGAGTTTCAATATTATAAGACGTTTAACATAGAAAAATACCGGAAATAATCATCAAAATGGCTATGTGATGCCTTTGTATTCCTGGTCTCATGTTGCATTATAGTTGTCTGTTTCTTGTATTGGCTGTAAAAATGACTTGTTCATGCAACTTGTTCTTTACTTCTTTTCAAAATTTACATTTTTTTTTAATTTCTTTGTCATGATTTGATGTGTATATGTTACGTCCACTAGCATATCACAATTTATAAAGGAGTTTATTTAATCCTTGTTACCTTAGAGTCTTAGACTAGATAGAGTAAGAGAGTCCCGTATCTAGTGCCGAAAAAGTAAAATGGTTCGGTGATTAACGTCTACTTGCATGAACAAAAAGCTAATGAAAAGTTACTTGCAACTTCCGGGTTCGGGTTTGATCATATACTTGCATAACTCAATATGTAACAACAAAGTTAGGCACACTCCATGTGAAACTATGCCAATTGCCATTGCCCCCAACTTAGTTTGTTGGAATTGGTATGATCATGCTTATTCACTATGGCGCGTCTTCCAGATAAAACAAGATTTTAGTATATAAGAACAAATTCATAACATTCATGTGTAAATGATTACAAGCGTTGTACAACTATCGAAGTCAACCCTATAGTCGGTTGTGACCATGGGATGTTTTGTTGCTAATCGATATGATCAAATGGTGAGAATCTTGTTTTAAAAGGCGTGAGATGCTTTGAGGCGTTTAGTTCTTAGAATCTGAGGTGAGTTTCACATATATGAGATGCTCGGTATTAAAAGATACTAAAAAATAGTTTTACATAATATATTTTACTTGTTAGTCATTAAACGCAAAAACATATTTATAACACAACAACATGGATTAAGCACAACAACACGTGCTAATAGAACAATTAGTTGAACACTTGAACTTGAAAGTTGTAAGTTAGAATGTTGAAAGTTTTGAAAGTTGTAAGTTAGAATGTTGAATGTTGAAACCATCAAGCTAAGAATTAGATGCTATTGTGTTAATACTAATCAACTAAAAATAAAGTGTTGTTTGACCATATTCCTAACCCACGAATTGTTTGACCAGACCCAAAAGTTTTTACTAGTACGAGAAGAGAAGCGCCGCCCTAGGGTGCTCACAACGATGCGCCAACTCAGGGTGCCTCATGTATCCATCGGTAAAGCGACGCTTTAAATCGCTTCTTGTAAATGCCTCACTTGTCCACTTCTAAAGCGACACCTTTAGCGCCTCATGCATGGGGCCCGCTTTCTAAAACCAAGATGAGGGTTGTTATTGGCATGAAATGAAAGATGGATCAAAGCTAAAGAAAGACATTAGACCACCCGTAGTGTGCGTTTTCTCCCCCCAAACACGCCCAAAAACGCCACCGCCCCCACCCCCGCCGGCGTGTTTTCGCCAAAAAACCCCTCTGGCGTGTTTTGAATCACGCTTTGAACAATTTTGTTTGGCCAATAGCATTTAATCTTCCTTTTTTAGTCCAATAGCTTTTTTTGTTGGTTTTTTTATTTTTATTTAATTCTTTACACCCTTTAACATAATGTCCACATCCCCACTATACCCATTTTAGAAAAAAAAAAAGCCCAATAATGCCCCTTGCTGACTGTACTTCCACACGACGGAAAACGTCCAAGGGTGGGGGCATTATTCACCCTTACCACTAGGCATGGTCTTTATCATTAAGATCCCTTGCTCTTTTCTTCTCTCTACGAATTGTAAACAAGTTATAACTTCCCACTCTTCATCGTATGCGTATACCACCCCGGCCCAACGTAGACATACGTTGGAGGCTTAGCCTGGATGTTGTTCTACGCTTCTTTTACAGTAAGAATACAATGAAAAATGTGGGTACCTTATGCATATATTGCCTATACTAGTCTAAGAACCCGCGAAACTCGCGGGTGGCTTAACACCAACTAAACACAAAAAAAATTGTAAGCGTTGAAGCGTTAAACTGTGATTTGGTAAGCCTAATATTTTGAGACCGTTGAGCACATCCCAATAGTACATCTACCTAATGTTCGTTACATATTAAGTTTTTGTCAATTAAACCTTCATGACGTTTTCATGCGTTTTGGCCAATATGACTTGCATCAGCAGTGTCAACATATAAATCCACTACCAACGAAAATAGAAAGGAAAAATATCATATAAAGATAGGATCTTAGAACACTATTGCAAAACTGCCAATTTATAAAAACATTGCAGCACTTTTTTTAACATGAAATAATAACAATTCACTAATACATGGATCAAGGAGTCCTAAAACATATAATATCTATTGGCATTGAGATGAACTTTGTAATGAAAGAACTTTTCAATATAAACGTATAAAAATAACACTGAAATAAAAAATTATAGATAAATGAGTAAATGAAAATCACAAATCACTAAACACTTCTTTATAAACTACATTTGTCGTTTTATTAGTAGGTTTGCCGTCGTTGTCCAAAATTAAAAGTTTACACTATATATTCAAGATCAAAGGATCAAGTTTTACCCCACTCTCGTGACGAATTATACACATAAATATTTCCTTAAGTAGCCATACAGTGTATATCCAAATATTAACCGTTGTACCAATTGCCTACCACTCGAATAAATGTAGACCTGATTCAAACATATATATAGCCTGTTACAGCTCAAATGACAAACAAAATGCATTAAGATATATTTCCCTTGAATAATTGGATAAATAAGAAGCAAAATTTGTTTATTCAAATATCCAAATATGATTACCAAAGCTAGGACAGATTATATGTTTCAAATATGATTACATAAAAATGAAAAACTATACATCCAAGCTTCATGCATAAACCATTTAAAGATTCTATCCATTCATGCTCTCAATTCTCTCTGAACTCCTCCGCCTGAAACCAAGTAATTTAATCTCATGTTAGTCACAGGTTTGTATTCATTATAGGGAACATACACGTCCAAAATATGAAGACATGCCATTAAAACTTATATTAAAAGTCCCATTCTATTACAAACCATTTGCCAAAACCAAGAAACTCTTATGAAGACATGCCATTATAAACTTAAGCAATAACATTTGCAAATATCATAAAAGGAAAAAATACCCACAACATCTCACACTTGTCTTAAAAGAATTAGTTACTCGTTTTGACCCGTTACTCAACCCACCCATAAAAAGAATTCAAGAGAGTACATGCCATCCATGAACCAAAGAATACAATCGAAGGGTCAGCTAAGAGCACATTAAACGGTTAAGAGTGACTTGATGGCGGGTTGTATAAAGTTTATAATAAATGAAAGAAATAAATATTGTCAATTTGTCATGTAATTTAGTTATTCAAGTTTTTTGTATTTGTAAAATTGATGTTTCTATTCCACATTAGTTTGATGCTGGGACGCTGGGATGAGCTCGGTACCGGTACCGAAAATCCAAAAAAAATAGGTATCGGTACCGAAAATCCAAAAAAATGGGTACCGGGTCCAAAAATACCCGGTACGGTACAGTTCGGTACCAATACGACCGATATTTGAAGGTAAAACCGATACCGAAATGCAAAACGTCAACACCTAATCGGTACCGAAAATCGAGTCGGTTCAGGAAATTCGGTACTGGTGTCAGTTCCGAACCGGTACACGGTACAATCTGCTCATCCCTAACTGACGCACAAGCTAACGAATATTGACCACAGAGTTGAGTAAAAAATGCATTTTTTTCCAATATGGTTTACCTAAACAGTCAATAGCGGTGCTATAGCGGTTAGCGGACCTCAGGGTGTGTAGCGGTCCAAATAGCGGTGGCCTATAGCGGTTCCGCTATTAGCGGCGCTAAATACCGCTATAGCGGTGCTATAGCGGTTATAGCAGTAATGGTGTTTGATTGTGTTAATTCTTAAATTAAATACTTCAAAGTTACTATTAGTATTTGATTTGCAACAGGTTTTTGATAATGGAATGATATTATTATGAATTTTTATATTGCTATTAATATTTTTCAAAGATATATTTTTATATATATAAATTATGCATGGTATAAAAATTACCGCTATACCACCGCTATAACCTATATATCATATAGCGGACCTTGACCGCTATTCGATTTTGGACCGATTTAACTGCATAGTGGTTTACATAGATTGTATGTCAAATAAGCAACCAAATCATAATGAAACCTATGAGAATCATGCAAACTTAATTAAGGGGACTTCTTGTGAATGTCTTGTGACTACAAACTTTATTCATTCTTCACTGTAAACATTCCATATTTCACAATTGGACAATACTTGCATAATGTAATTTCCTTCTACTTTCATTTATATACTATTCTTAGTCTATTAAATTAGTATATGAACTCATTTGTACATTGCAGAAGTGATTTTCATGATTTTATTGGGGTAATGCTTAGAAAAAAAAATATAAAAAAGAGAATGTCGTACAATATTTGGTTGTACATCATGACCCACAAGTTGTGTTCTTATATAATTTGTTGACTTAAAACGGGTCAGTAACTATTCATCAAACTTACTTATTTAAGAACTACATGCTCGCACCGTTTTGGATAGTTAAAAAATTGTAAGAACATAGTCGGCTTTAAGATATTCGAAACGGAACGATAAAAACACGGGACCTAAACTCAGGGACCATTTTGGCATTTTACTCTAGATTATATCTAGGGCTGCAAACCATCCGAATGTTCAGCAAACAGTTCGTGAACCCTTGACGAAAATAGGTATAGAATGAGATATCTATAAGTGAAACGGGTCTGCAAAGTGAGATAAGGAAACTTACTTGCTACAAACATCCCATTTCCGTACTCCAACCAAACGCGCATGCATCACTCTATGGACATCGCGTCGGTTAAGATAGTTAATGGTTTCATCTTCCACACAAACATCGACCCTTTCGCTTACGTGTTGCAAACACAACATAACATCAAGACTTTTATAATGCTCTATATGGGTGTCTACATTTTTTAAGAATCAAGTAGGCATTTTTTTATGAAAAAAAAAGTTTTTTAATTGTGTTATTGATATACAATTTGTTAGTAAAACAATATCTACCTGAGGAACAATGATCTTGGACTGTGAGAGTACCGACGGAATACAAACATCATGAGTGACATCATATTTGTCCACGAATCTACTGGTTTCGCGGCTTACTTCACTATAAACTTTTGCGCATATTGGAGAGACCGAATCTCTATAATATTCACTCACATAGCTCGAATAATTACATGCAGAAGGGAACAATTTGTATGTCGAATCCGATATAAGACCATGAGACCAAAAAAACTCGGCCCGCGAGTTTAAATCAGTTGCATACTCCAAAACTGGATTTCCTAACTGCATTTTGACATCAAGAGAGAAAAATATAGCATGCATTAGAATGAGTTGACTTTGTAAAGTCAACCTCAGTACTTAGTGGTTGTATAATTAGTTACCAATATGAATAGATATCAAAAAAGGGGTATCACAGTTGCAATCGTTGAATTACCTTAAAATAAGTTGTTCAGAAATTTATGTTATGAATCTTACCAGCTTTTCTACAGTATCCTTGAATTCAATACCTTTAGCTGCATCACTCGAATCAGCAACCAAAGTTGATTGGCAGTTCTTTTTCAAAAGTCCAAGTGTACGATTAAGAAGATTTCCTACATGGCATCATTGATAATCAAAATGATTAAATTTCATAGATGTAGCAAAATGGACAGGCTGGCCGGGTTGGGTCTAGAGTTAAAATGAGCTTGGGTCAAACGGGTCAACATGTAAATAATGCGTTAAATATGAATAGAAACAATATTCTAATATTACGAATAAAACAAAATACCGATTGTATTGGCAAGATGTGCGTTGACAATATTGATGAAGCGTTCCTCGGAGTAATCTCCGTCATTTCCAAATTCAACCTCTCTGAGAAAGAAGTACCCGACGGCATCAGGCCCGAATCTTTGCACTAACTGGTTTGGTTCAAGGGTATTCCCAAGTGATTTTCCCAGCTTCATACCATCCTAAAATTTTACAAATAAAACCATTGTTGCATGAAATGAAAGCATATATATATATATATATATATATATATATATATATATATATGAGCTTGGTGCTCATTTCATGTATTATAATGTAGTGATTTTTAAGAGAAAACATATCTTAATTTTTTTTACTATCACAAGCTGTTAACATAAGCGTTTAATGGCTAAATAGTAGATAAATACCTTTGTCAGGAAACCATGGCCAAAACAGTATTGGGATGGCTCAGTCCGGTGGACATTAACATAGTCGGCCAGTAAACTACATGAAAACGCAGAAGAAAAAATGCATAGCGTTAGTAGAGGTGGCGATTTTGACCTGTAACCGAACAATCGCTTTTAGGTTGACCAACTTGGGACATACTAAAAGATCCCCATTTGTTCAACCTCATAATCTCAGGCATTGAAGGTAACACCAACGTTGCATCCATTCTATCCCTTTCCTTCTCCAAAACAATATTCACTTGGAAAACCTATTCTCCACAAATATCAAAGACCCAAAGAATATATTTGCATATTCAAGGTTCAAACAGCATAAATGGAAGCCCACATTCACACACTTTCTACCTCAAAATTTACTATATATGTGCATAAGTTAATCAATGTAAAAAACGGAACTTACTTGTAGACGTAAACCAAAGTAGAGAGGCATGGATGAGGAAAAAATAGTAAACGAAATGATAAAAAGAGTTCAATGTTTAAGTCCACTACAATAAAGTTAACGGGTCAAACAATTAAACATGTATGTTCAATGCCTCTCTATTATCAAACCAGCAACAAATACAAGCAGCCTATAACACAAATCTGGGCCCTATTAAAATTAACCCAGAGGTGGGCTTTCAAGCTTTCCAATGGCAGGGTCATTTAAAAGCCCATACGAAGTAGACCAGGCATCTAAAAACCCACCCCAGCAAAATAATTTGTACCAGCCCCAGCCGAGAAGTAGAGTAGTTCTATTGACCCGAAGAAGAGCAAAAAATAAAGAGCGATAATCGGCAGTTTATGCCAACAAAGTATGATTGCTAAAGACGTAAGGCAGGTCGTCACCAGCATTACCGCCATTTCTGCCAATCCTGCAATGAAAATGAACACGAAAAATGAGTCAAATTCAAATCGGGTTGAGAAATAATGTAATGGGTTATGGTTTATGCATAGTTATTAATAGTGAATAGCAGATGATAGCGACACGCTACCTATACGCTACGTAGCGATAGTAATGAAATAACGGGCGCTATTTTATGTTTAGCGACACACTACGAGAAAATTTTAGAAATATTTTATATCTATGCTTAACAAAAAAAACCTAAAATCCTGCTATTTTATATCTATAAAATTCCGCAGTTTGTCCGCTATGGAGGCGCCAAAATCAAATAGCGAGACACGAGTGCTACGCTATTCGCTATGAGCGCTATTAGTAACTATGTGTTTGTGGGACCTACCTGATGCATTTCCCATGTGCTTGATGTCTCGAAAACCGATAGTGATAGCAATGCATAGGATCATGAGTATCCAGTTGATCTCGAGTATGTAGATTTGACCGTGAATCTTGTCGGAAGTATGCACGACTTTTACTCTCCTTAATTGACTGCAAAAGCCACTAAGCGTGAACCGCAGATCCCAGCTGAATCAAATGAAATTAAAAAGTAAAAATTGAAACTTTTTATTGATACTGAAAAAATCCTGATTGCGAACCGGAAAAATCAAATCAAATTATGAAAACAACTCAGATTTCTATTCCAGATTTCTATTCCAAACTTGCTTTTAGAAACTGATAGAACTTAACCTATTAATACACAACAACATACGAAATACAAAGCATAAGCCAGATTAGAAGCACAAATTAGAACTTTGTGAAATATATACCCATACCGGCCTCTTCTTGGTTTTTCCTTGTAGAAAGTAAGCGTGCAGTCTTTCCCGTATCCAAAATTCATTCTTCTTAGGTTCCTGTGGCTAGTCAACGTGTTCAAACCTTGCCCCTTTTCACACCTGAAGAAGAAGCATCAAATACATGAGAACGACTAATATCTAATCAGATCCGCTTTGTCTAGATATTCTGTTTGCGGCACCTGTTAAAGAATAATCCAAACACTAAATTGTTATCATATTAAAAGATTGAAGGATTTGATCTCACAAACAACAAAAAGTCATCATCTCAGACCATCAACAACCTGATTGCAAATCGGACATAAAAAAACACAGAGATTTACAGGTCTCGCAACCCATCCGCATCCGTCAAACGAAGAAAAACAAAAAAAAAAGCGAAAAAATATATACAAATCAAAGTACCTCAAGCAATTCCAAATGAAAAATCATCAAATGCTTGTTGCAGGAATTATTTACCCATCCATTTCTCTCTCTATCTCCCCATCCCCTGATTTCCCTCTACATTGTACAACCCAATCTCAACACGCCGCCGCCACACCACTCTTTCATATTTCTCATGCAAAGTCAACGATAGAAAACCATAATCCCCAACCACATTAGGTTTCAAATCATATCACGAAAGTATAAATCAATAACACTTGCAACAAATACACATGGGGGAAAACGAAAGCACGTTTTAATCAGTATACATAATTGAATCCCACATAAACCCTTTTCTTACCAGGAAGATTCAGTAATAATAATAACTTAGCAAATGCTTAACACATTTTATTGAAAGTTGGCCCATCCCACACTGATTATCAAAGTAAAATTCTAACAAATCTATAAGAATACCAAAAACCATTATATAAATCTAACAATGGGATAGATTCAGTGAAGGAAACATACATACGACTCTGATTGAGAAGACTCCACTTGTTTGCTCAAACTGAGATGATAGAAGATCTGCAAGGGATTAAAGACAAATCAATGAAAAAAGGAATGATATTTTGAAATCTTACAAAGAACTGGCCTACATACGACTCCAATTGAGAAGACTCCACTTGTATTAGAATTAAAAAATGGAAAAAAGTATGAATACCTTATAAAAACTGGCTAGAAATTCACAAAGAACTGGCATGCAAAAGCTCTCAAATTAGGACATCAATAAGATTACGAATATTAATGTTAATCTCAATTACTCATATGTACCAACTCTGTTACATACTTTTCCTGTTAGAAACAAAGATCAACTTTGAAAACAACATGAATACATGCTATCACGAGTTTCCTATTCCCTAACAGGTAAAAAAATTCAAAATTTCAAATAACAAAAACTAATGCCTAATTAAGCACAAAAAAATAAATAAACTGAATTTGGAAATCACCTTCCAAAGAAGAATACTGATATCATAATGTGAATTCCTAAGCGGATATGCTTGTATCCGTTGCTATGTTACTATCGATTTGAACAAAACCTGAGCACAGTAGCTTGATATGCATCATCAAGCTACACCTAGAGAAAGATTCAAAATTTCAAATAAAGATTTATTTTCATTGAAAGGCACAACTTCTACTCAATAAGATACAACAATCAGATTGTCCATCACCCATGGCTTCGGCTATCTGATATCCTCATCATCAAGACCTCTTCACAATAAAAACCCTAAAAAAATGAATCGTTATGAATGAAAAGATGTCAGAAAATAGATAAAAATAGTGAAGATGAATGAGCAATACAGGGATTTACAAAAGAAGATTCTGGCAAAGGCTCTGGCGGCCATAGATACCCTAGATGACTATTAAGGATTGTTAATCTGAAGGGGATGAAAGAAAAGGAGAAAAGAAGCAGGTGGGATGTAAATAAACCATACAATAAAAATTAAGGAATAAAAAAATTATAATCTTACCTCAATCAACCATACAACCACTCTCTTTCTTCCAATCGCATACCTTCAAAGCTCCATAGCCACCGCCGCCAATACTCATCATATAACCCTACATCACACTCGATCATCTGAATTACATCATGAAACATCAAGAAAACATACCTAGATAGTTTTTGTGTTTGAGACAATTGAAGAAGTATGAAATCGCAGGAATTGGATGGATCTTCAAACTAACTCCAAGATATATGCCAAGATATATGAGATTGAAATTAGGGTTTTAAGGATTGATCAAAGAGAACACGTATTGGAGAAGATTTCTAACTGATTGATTGAGAATTGAGTGGTTTCCATATAAAGCATTTTGCCGCTCAAACACCAATTATCTGGCCAAAGACCATTGCCACATCATGGTCAAATGGTCAACATTATTTTGCTTTAGTATAAGAGATAGATTATTTCTCATCAATTTGTTATTTCGAATGAACATTTCAAAGTGTAACAAGTAAAAAAAAATCATGATTCTGAAATGCATTTACATATGAAGATCTGGGTTGGCATGTTTAGAAGCTGAAGTTGAGTGATTTTGTTTTGTTAAATTAAAAAGAGCGACACCAATTTGTTGAATATTTCAAAGTGTAACAAGTAAAAAAAAAGAATCATTATTCCTTACACAAATCTATATATATATTATATGAATAAGGTTTGGGACACGTGTCCTGCTATGGTGCAACCTCAGCTTGATTTTCCCGCCCAAACCTTATTAGTTTGTCAAATGAATTGCTGGTCAAGATAGGAGTTACCATTTATACTCCAATTGTTTTTGGAAAGATACCCCAATCACGTTTCCTTTACTCCTAAATCACCTATTCTTCTTTGATTATCTTGAAATGAAACCACCATTCGCAATCCAATTTGTCAAACAATTTCTACACGGATGAACAATTCTTTTCTAAACCCTAGATATCCCTTCATCTTCCTTCAGGCCGGTTCAAGCATCTGCAATCCAAATTATTCAAGGTAACTAAATCTTCTTGTGCTAATTCTTAATCCTAAAAAGCCATATAAAAACACTAATTTCGATTCCCTTCTGTTGCGTCTCCAAAGATCCTTTCCAACGCTCCCGTCATCTTTCACAATGAAATCAAATCTTTGATCAAGTCTCCGATTCCGGTGTTTTTCATCCAGGTAACAAGCGATTTTCGTGTTTTGAAATATTTATGTTCATCGTTTGTTTGTTAACAGGTCTAGGGTTTTTTGCGTTGAAGTTTCTCCACCTCCCATGTGTTTCCAGTTATCTATATATCCATTTATCTGAGAGCATTCTTAGCAATTTAAGGTTTGGTACTACAATTTTTTTCACAAAATAGTTCCAGTTACTTGCCATGTTAACCTTCTTGATTGTTATGTAGGTAATGATGTTGGATGACCGTATATAGAGCATGAGGATGATTAGCTTTTTTAAGATACCATCTGACAAAGACTACTCTGAGTTTCAATATGATTTATTTTTATTCTGTTGTGTGCTGATGAGGTTCAACTCGTGGTGGTGGTGTCTTACAAGTTTGCTGGTTCATCTCTGTCTATTATTAACTCTAGCATGTAACAGTTTTGACGCGTATATTTAAATGCTTTGTTTATCACTTTTGTATAAAAATTGTTTTCGAATCAAAATTTTAAATTGGTCGTTATTTATTATTTATGTAGGTACATGATAGATTTCGACGTGTAGATTATTGGTTTGAATCAGACATCAAGGTATTGTTTTTGATCCAAAATGTGGGGCAAAATTCAGGGATTCTGTTCTTCACTTCAGGTACTATATTATGCTAAAATTTTATAAATTAAGCGTTGATAATTATTTTTAAAAGTTCGCTATGCCACAATCTAACATAATCCACAAACTGTTTTCTCCATTTTCTTTCATGTTAGAGAAGAAGTGGCAACTTAGGCCCGTTTGCTAATGATGGATTGATCTGGTTGTGTTTTATCTCTAACGGGTCACATAGACAAAGTCCTTTTTATATTATTTACACATTTTCTTTTAATAAGCTACGAACATATGAGACTGAGTGACATATTTAAATGGTTGCTAAGAAATCCTATAAAATTATGTAAAACACAACAAATATTTCAGGAACCTAGCTACAAGTTCTTGACTTCGTTAGCTGGAGGCTACATCCAAGAAGCTGTACGAAAGCTGTTAGAGAAGAATAACATTGATAGTTTTTACAGGTGTATATAAGTCGTTTTTTTAATGGAGATATAGACAATTGAAACTACATACACTAATGTATTACTTCATAATCAGGTCTCATTTCACTTTTTGGACCAACTATAGTATTGAATAATAGTTAAAATATTATCACTTCATAGATACTATTAAATTTCATCTTTTTACATCATTGTGCAGCAAGCTCGCTTTGCATGTCTTATGTCTAGCAATTATCTCGGACATAGCTGCCTACTACATGTGGTATTACATGTGTTCCCAATGCCCAAAAATGGTTTACCCCGAGAACAGTCATTTTGTGTGTGCAAACCATGATATCATACCTTATCCCAAGTACATGTAAGTAACACCAGACCCAACCACATTTATCAAAACCCCTTTAATTCTAATACTTCATTAAATTAACAGGTATTGTGTTAACGCCACGATAAATGACAACACTTCAGACGATGAAGTGTCAGACGATGAAGTGTATTCTTCAGTGAGGCGATGACTGATATTGCAAGCATAAACTGTACGCTGATGATGCACTTCTTATTAAGTATTGGTGTATAAGAGGTTTGGCCAATCTTCTTAGGTTGTTCCGTTGTTTCCATCTTGTGTCTTTGCTAAAGATAAACTTCCATATATCAAGTCTTTTTGGCACTTGTGTGGGTAGGGAGGATCTTGATTAGATGGTTGCATAATAGGGTCCTGCTCAAGTTCAAAATCTCAGGGATTCTCTTACAGAAGCTAAATCTGATATTGTAGTGAAGGCAGATTTTAATTTTAAAGGCTTCTTTTTGTTGTCTTTTTTGTATGTTAATGGTAGTTGTAGATTATAAATGTTGACTGTTTTTGTGTATTGTTTATGAAATAAATCGGTTTACAAAAGGGTTCAAGGTCGTTTAATGAGGCTCGGGCTGCTGGCTTCTCTGAAGAAAGTGGAACCCTTGGAGATATTTATGAGACTATCTCTGGCAGTGATTTGGTTCTGCTTTTAATTTCAGATTCCGCTCAGGTTAGTCGGTCAGGCTGGTTTTGATCATTGTATATTACTTTTAACATGTAGTATAATTAACTCTAATGCCCTTTATTGTTGCAGGCTGATAATTATGAGAAAATCTTTTCACACATGAAGCCAAACAGCATACTTGGACTTTCACACGGGTTTCTTCTTGGTCATCTACAATCGGTCGGGCTTGATTTCCCCAAGAACATAAGTGTGGTTGCTGTGTGTCCCAAAGGAATGGGTCTGTCTGTCAGGAGACTGTATGTTCAAGGAAAAGATATTAACGGAGCCGTAATCTATGCAAGTTTTGCCGTCCATCAGGTTGTTTATCTTCTTTATCTTCTTTATTCCTTATATATATATATATATATAGATATTGTGACATATAGCTTATGAATATTTATTAATTGATTTTAATATATATGTGTGCAGGATGTTGACGGACGAGCCACTGATGTTGCACTTGCATGGTCAGTCGCTATCGGTTCACCTTTTACATTTGCCACCACACTCGAGCAGGAGTATAAGAGTGATATATTCGAGGAGCGAGGTGAGCTTTTATACTTAACTTTGTTAAAGATAGTATTTCTACACCGACTTATACAAAAAGGCGTAGCCAAGAGTAGCTCTACATATCATAATACTCCAAATCTGTTGCAAGATTTCCGTAAAAATTATTGATTGGGCAGTTGTGATAAATTTCGGTTTTGCATGGCAACCTTCCTCGCTGGAAGAAGTTACTAAATAATAATCTGCAGGAGCTTACCCAGGCTGTGCTTGTGATAGGTGGAGTTGGGAACTGGATAGGAAGGTATGAGCTCAGATGAAATAACTCTTCATGGCTATTTTGGGACCCAACCAAATGTGGAGGTTATCTTTGTTGGTTGGCTTTTCTTTTGAAACTGTAGTAACCTTCTTATTTTGTTAATTACATGTGTATGTGTATATATAAATATATATATTATATATATTTAACTGTAGTTAAACTTTATGGAATCACCTCATGATGCTTACTATGTTAATCAACAAAGCATGCAGGGGTTGGTATGTAAACTGTATATGTTTACCTTAGTTTAAACGAATGCACTTTTGGGTGTTGGTTCAAAATGAGATTTTTGAGATATTTATAACTCGAATGTTATCTGAATATTATAATGAAAGCAATAGCAAATAAGACTTCTAGCTCAACATCAGATGTAAGTTTACGTGTTTTTATATTACTTCGAATATAATAATAAATTGTTTTTATGATTTTATTGGTATGAACTAACTACAAGACATTTGAATTTGAACTATGATAATAAATTATTTTTATGATTTTAGATTGCCTATAGTTCAATAGAATAATGGAACACTGGTTGTGGCTTTGTGCATTAGATATAAGAGGAACGGTAATTGCGTTCTTTGACGGAAGAGAACGTACACATATGAACTATAATAATAAATTCTTTTTAAGATTTTAGATTGCTAAAAATCAGACTATCTACCTTTTTTAGTTAAAAATCATAGTGTAGAAGCTCTCAGCAGAGTTGAGCTGGGTACTTTGGTGAGGTATAAACATTTTTTGGCTTCGGAAATTTATTTATGCTTTGGCTGCTTATCATATTAGTAACTTTGTCATCTATAATTGGATTGTACTTTAAACAGCTGAATTGATAAAAAGAGTTTACGTGTTAAATAATGGTCCTTTAAAGGAAACACTTAACTTATACCCATTAAGTTATTAACCCACATTACCAATGTTTGCTAATTTGCAGCGATCAAAACCGGAAGAAAACAGGGAAGGAAAAAGTTTGTTAGCAAGATGTGACAAACTACTAAACAGTATAACTGAACTGAACAACATCACTAAGTGACACACGAGCTTCAACTCAGTCATACCGAGTTCAGTCTGTTCTCAACTCAGCGTTTGACAAAGATGAATCGTTATCCCCAAATGTTCGGATTTCAGAAAACAAATCTTCACGGCGTTCTCCAGCATTGTCAACTGTGAACCTGCAATGTGAACACACACCCTTTTTTGTTATTTACTTTCATATCAATGGCATCACGAAATCAGTACACTAGGCGTATGTTAGGGGAATAATGCTTGCAGAAGCTAATATGCGCAGATGGTGGCTGTCACATGACCAACGCAGTCTCACATGCGACTATCGTCGGCACTCTGACGACAACTGCGTCTTAAAGTCAAATTTTCGTTAAATAATCGTCGGAGTGTAACTGTTATCGATGTTAGTGTTTAATTTTTGTACATCGACCGATACCACATTTTTTTCAAAATTAGTAATGGGAGTGAATTGCAAGTTTTGTCCTTTATCTTTAGGCCTCTTTGCAGGCGGTGTCCTTTATGTTTAAAGTTGACGAGTTTTGTCCTTTATGTTTAAAAATTAAGCACGTTTTACCCTTTGGGCCTAACCCAGTCTGTTTTCCCAGTTAAATTTGATCACGTGCATGTCACGTGAGGGCAATTGTGTCATTTAATGTGCACCCTGAGCATTTACCCCCAATTTAAATAACCCCAAACCCTAATTCTTCCAATTCCTCCAAATCGTTCACCATCAGTTGTTCATCATCTGAATAACAGCTAGGTTTAACATCATTTCTCCAGCCTCCACTAACCGAACATTCTAGAACCTTCTTCGTTGAACACATTTCTCCATCGCCGATCGATAACAGTCTGAAGGATTCCGAGTTCCAGCTGCGGCAAGTTAGGGTAGAAAGCGGTGGTTGTGGTGAGGAGGAGAGAGAGGAAGACGGTGGCGATGAACAGAGGATAGATGAAGGAGATGAGTTTGATAAAGTAGCGAGAGAAGAAGATGAAGTAAGAGAAGAAGATGAATTAAATAGTGCAAGTAAAGCCTGTTTTCTGTAAATAGTGCACGAACTCCTACTAGCACTGTTAGGCTTCACATTTGGGTATTATCGGACCACCGGAACACCATTTCATCGGTGTTAATCTCCACACAATCGACGGTGGGATCTTTCTTCTTCACCCCTACCGGTGACCAGATCGAAGAGGGATTACACCTTTAACTCGAAGGAACCCAAAAGGTCAAATAAAGACTTCGATCAACAAAACCTTTTCAGATCATCAATCGGTTTCAATCAAAAGCCATAACTTTCGATTTCATTTTCATCCGTATGTACTCTGCATACTGATCTGAATCGTTTCAAGATTTGTGGGGGGCTATCATCTTGTTTGTGCAGTTTATGAGATATTGGGGGTAAATGCTCAGGGTGCACATTAAATGACACAATTACCCTCACGTGACATGCACGTGATCAAATTTAACTGGGAAAACAGACTTGGTTAGGCCCAGAGGGTAAAACGTGCTTAATTTTTAAACATAAAGGACAAAACTCGTCAACTTTAAACATAAAGGACACCGCCTGCAAAGAGGCCTAAAGATAAAGGACAAAACTTGCAATTCACTCTAGTAATGGTACTTTATTTTTGAAACATTAGTTTTATTCAATTATCTTATTCTACATCCGGAAACATCTTCCTTTAAAAGTTGGTAAATCATTTTATAAAATATACACAAGATCTTAAGTTCAAATCTCACAACTTAAAAAATCTGATTTTGTTTCAGATTTGGCTGTTGATCTGGAAGATAACATCTGGCGCTTGGTTATTTCTTCAGCAACTTTAACTAAAGACATAGAGTTCAGCGCTGACGACTCTCACATCACATATATTGTGAAAATACTCCGAGCATCAAAATATCTTTCAGACTACTCAAGCGTCATGACGTCATCTACTTTCTCAAAAAGCAACAAAATGTTTAAAAGTCATCGGAAAAAGATACGGCAAGATGTTCAAAGCTCCGAAGGAAGCTCGTGTTTGACGCCATTAATGAAATCATCGACAGAAACAGAGGACAACCGCTATGGAAGTTAACGCAATCAAGCGACTCCGTGAAGGAGAACTGTTGTGAATTTTAAAAGATTCGCAAACCGGAAACGGCTAAAAATTTGTTCGCGGTCCGATGTAAACGACATCTTGTGATCGGATGATACGTGGCAGCTAAATATGGTGTTTTTGTGCAGCCGATTCTTGGCAGTCTGGCAGGTATATGGTTTAATTATACCATGGATATTGATAGCTATCTTTAGCTACCGAATATGTTCGTCAAGGTAGCAATCTCTCTATTCTCATAAGATTTTGTTCGTTATTTACTCGAGTCCCTTAGTGATAATCGTTTAGTCTTCATGGTTACTCAGTAGCTGTAACACCCCGTGTTTTCATGAGTGAAAGTCAAAGTCAAGGTCAAAGTCAACGACCGACTTCGCGCGACTTGACTCGTAGAAATGTTTTTATTTTATTTACATTATGTGGAGTAAGTGTCGTTCATTGCAATAGTCGAATCGTGCTAACCGTATTTCAATCGACTCGCGACTGTGAACTATAGGAAGTAACAATGCGATAAAGTTAATCAAGCTATACTAATCGAATCGACATCAAATCGTAACTCCAGCTAGGTATTTTACTTGTCATTTATACGTGTGTGTGTGCCTTATGTGTTACCTGTGCATGTTTATTTATGATTTGTTGTAATAATCAAGCGAACTCAATCAAACTCGAAGTCTAACTCAAAGTCCAACTCGAATGTAAACGAACCCGAACCCGAATTTCCGAGTCAAACCATGTTATATACGAAGTAGTTGGGATTGAAAGTAATTTGACTAGGAAACCCTATCGAATCGCTCGCAATCGAAACCGAAGCGTCATCACACACGAACGCACCATTCAATCGACATCCGGACGGATGGTCTATCCGCACGGATTGCCAATCCGCACGGGTTGCCAATCCGCACGGGTTGCCAGTTCGCACGGATGACCAGTCCGCACGGATAAACAATCCGGGTGACCTGCAATCCGCACGAACCACCCTTTCCCCTTTTAGCATCCTATAAATACCCGGGTCACTCTCCAAACTTTCCACTTTTGGCAAGTGACGTCCGACCTGCACGCATTCTTCACCTTTTCTCCGATTTCTCTCAATCCAGGTAAGATCTTGCTCTAAAACTTGTACATTCTTGATCTATACGCACATCTACACCTTTTCATCTTTCAAATCTCAACTTTTAACCATGAAATCATCAAGATTTGAGGTATTCTAGGGTGACGTCATCATGAAGTTCTCACGAACTTCAAGTGTGACCTCATTCCACCAAGAATAACTCGGATCTGAACGATTTCCACAAGATTTCACAACAACTTCACCTAAATCTAAACTTTTCTAAAGGATAAAAGAGTTGAAAGAAATAAACAAGTTTTTCTCCTTCTTTTACCCTCAAAAGACGGTACGAATCGGATCCGTTCTAGTCTCCTACTTAATGATAGTGATGCATTAGTCCTAGATCTGGATTCTACCCGCAAGACACCTGATTTCGGGTTAGACCGGGATGACCGTTCTAAACCGATGACAGGCCGAGTTAGGGTGATTCCTGGCCGGCTTGGTCATACGGGTAAGGATGCGATTCCAAATGGTTGACACGTAATCGGAACGTCTCGATAGACGACAAGGGCGACCAAGGGGAACCGGACGGAGCAACTAGGACGAGTAAGTTGTCCGCACGGACAAGCTATCCGCACGAACAAGCTGTTCGCACGAACAAGCTGTCCGCACGGACATACGATCCGGACAAGTTGTCACCCGGACGAGCTACACTTGGGACCCACATTCAAAAACGAGGTTTGAGTATCGACGAATGAACAATCCGGACGGACGACCTCTGAATGGATTACTCTTCGGATCATGAGATACTAAGACCTTAAACAATTTCAAACAATGTGCATCCGCACGGACAAGTTGCCCGCACGGACAGACTATCCGGATGGATTGTCTTGTCCGCACGAACAAACTATCCGGACGGATTCCACAAATTTCATCAAGTGACCCAGCCTTGGAGACGTGTCCGCACGGACTACCATCCAGACGAATTGTTGTCCGCGCGACCGGCTTGAAGGGTAGAGATACTTAGATGTTTTCTAAATGCTACAACGAAAACTCCAAAGCACAAGCCATCATACACAAACACATCCTTAACTTAGGAAGAAACAATCCACTCGAATAAGTTATCCGCACGAGTGAGTTATCCGCACGGATTACTTGTCCGCACGGATAACTTGTCCGCACGGATAAACAATCCGCACGAGTGACTAATCCGGATGGATTACCACCCGCACGGAATACCATCCGCACGGATTGTTACTCGCACGAATAGTTCACTCGCACGGATAGTTACTCGCACGGATAACTTACTCGCACGAATAGTTAATCCGCACTATCAACTATCCTACCCGCTCTCACTCTGTACTGTTTTACTGATGTGCGTGAAAGTGTTGTATTTTAGGTGTATATTTTAAGCCCTTTTTAACACTTATTTTAGCCAAGTTTTAAATTTATAAAACACGATATTTCACTAACACTAGACACACATATGGGCAAGTGCACCCATCGTTGAGTGTAGTATAGCGTTGGTAAGATACCGAGGTCGTCCAAGGACACAAGAGCTTTTAGTACCGGTTTATCCTCAACGTCTAACCAAAATAAAAGTTTGGAAAAATGTTTTAAAATAAGAAAAGTAAAAACTAACTAAAATGCTGAAAATAAAAATAAAATAAAAACAGATAGACAAGATGAATCACTTGGTTCCGACTCGTATCTAGTATAACCTTTGATTATTTCCGCACTTTTGCACATAATTAAGAGATTATCTTAGTTATTGTAGTAGGCCCCTCTTTTGAAGGTGACGTTACCCTCACCCCAGTAGTTTGAGTCAGCAGGGATACAATCCTAAAGGGGTGGATTATTGGAAGATAATGAATTAAGTTATTAATGCAGTATTGTGGTAGGCCCCGCTTTTGGCGGTGACGTTACCCTCGACTAAGTAGTCTGAGTCAGCAGGGATACAGTCCTAAATAGCCGGGTTATAGTATTAATAGTAGTTAACTTATGAGGGGATCAAAGAGTTTGGACCCCCGCCATCCAATACCGTGAAGTATTGAAGGAGGTCCTACTAAATTTGACCCAGGTCCATTGCAGGACCTCTAAACGCTGAACAATGGCAAGACCTTTACCAAACCGTTCCCTTAACCCCCTACCAGGTAGCCAACATACCTCCATATAGACCGTGGAGATATGAATGGTGAAAATCCTTTATTTTATATAGACAGTAAAATAATGCCAAGACACCACGGACAAACGATAAGGAAAGATCACCTTCAACATAAGTAACTAGTTATTAAAGTCATTAATACAAAACCAAATAAAAAGTGCAAAAGATTAGAAATAAAAAGTATTATACTAGACACTTTGTCTTCACCAAGTGATGTAAGAGACTTAGGCAAACATGGCCTTGATTGTCAAGAACTCTTACGATCAATCTTGGATCCCGAGACGACTCACACACTCTATGATGGACAATGGATGATGGTGGTGGATGATGGTGTTGTGATGGTGGTGGGTGGTGGATGAAGTGTGAGAGAGGTGGTGTGCCAAGGGATGAGTTGCAATGAAACCAAGCACTCCTATTTATAGGCTGAACAGAGGCCTGGGCACGGCCCCGTGCTTGTCTGACACTCTCTCTCTTCATTAATTGTAATTCGCAATTACAATTAATGCGCCTGCAGTACTTTCGGCACGCCCCCCGTGTCCGCTGAGCACGGCCCGTGGTGGGCAATAGAAGCTTCTATAGGTTTGTCTTTTCTGCTGCTTCTTGGGCACGGCCCCGTGCTGGCTGAGCACGGGGCGTGTTCAGCCTTCTGTTTTCTCTATTTTGCTTTGGAAGGTGCCGTTGAGGGTTCGGGCAATCCACTAATGTTCCTTTTCTTGTATTTATGTTGGATTTAGCTGTCTTTTTGCTTCTTTTGCGTTTTTGAGCTCATTTAATCCTGAAAATACAAAAGGAAGACAAAAACACTCTTTTTCCAATATTAGTACTAAAAAAGGGTTAGTTTTATGCCTCATTTGATGTAATTTATATGTTGCATTTTACACACATCAAATACCCCCACACTTGAACTTTTGCTTGTCCTCAAGCAAAACTCTTTAATATTTGGCTTACACTCCCAAATGGAATAGGTAGAAGAGAAGGTTTTGGGCTTGTCATAGAGTGTCGGGATTTCCAAGATCTTTTTAGGGTTTTATTTTTATTTATTTACACTCCTATTCGTAATGATTTATTTAGAACTGTTCATAAAAGAAATTACTTATTTGGGCATAACATGCCTTTTTAAAATTCTATTTTTATACAAGTTCACATACCTCGCGGGGAAATCACTCACACTCGGCCGAAGGTGTATTTTTAGTGAATCACTCGAGAGCGGCATGGAACTTATTCCTACCATAGGCTTGCCAAGAAATCAATCCTCCTCCTTTTTAACTTTTATACCTTTGTAGATATCAAGAGGACTTTGTGGGTTAAGGGTTGGCTAGGGTTAAAGGTAGGTGGTTGGGTTAGTGGTTAGTAGAAAAAGGGCTAAAAAGCGTAACAAGTGTCGGTTTTCGTTTTTTTTTTTTTTTTTTTTTTTTTTTTTTTTTTTTTTTGCAACCTTTTATTTTTGATGAAGCTTTTATTTAAACAAAGTTATTTTTGATTACTTTGTTTGTTTATTTTCTTTTTGCTTCATATATATATTTTTTTTTTTTTTTTTCGAAGAACCGAACTTGTTACTAAAATAAAGGGTAAAAATGAAAAAGGTTTTGGTGGTTGAAATGGTTTTTGTTTTGGGTGATGAAACGAAAAGGTTTAGGCTCAAAGGGGCTAACTAGGGGGATTTTTGGGTAGGTGGTAAAAGAAAAGAAAAATAATGGTGTGGAAATAAAAAAGGTTAGTCCTAATGCCTCTATCATTTACTTACTCGGGTTTAAGTTGATAAGGACCGGGAATGTATTGTCATGGCAAGTTCTAGAGTCGTAAGAACCAAGCGGCTATTCACACAAGAAACGAAAAATGAGCATTTAGTCAAATGGTATGAAATTGAGTGCTCAATAAAGGCTCAAAACTCACTTTTGTGGGAATGGGTTTTTATGTGATCAAGTATATATAATCAAATTTTAAATAAGTTTGTCATGCCTTTTCATAATTTTCTTATGTTGGTTCTTTTTATCACTACGCTATCGGTTGTAAATTTGTAAAAATATAACCTTTTTGAGAGCTTGAATTTCCCGAGTTAAACCTAGACAAGTAAAAAAAAATGAAATTTTTGAAAAAAAAAAAAAAATTTTGGGGTGATTAGCGGTTCCAATAGAGTTTTGTGTAAGGCTTGTATTTAGGACTTGCAAAATTCAAGGTTTTAGCATCCCCCCCACACTTAAATTACACATTGTCCTCAATGTGTCCTAAAAATAAATTTTTAGGTTGATTAGATGTGTAAAATAGTGTTTAAAAAGCAAAAATTTGTGTTACTGGGCACTGAGCACGGCCCCGTGTTATCCGGGCACGGCCCCGTGTTCAAGTGCCAGTAACAAAATTGAAATAAGAGAAACAGAAGTCTGGACACGGGGGCGTGCTGGGTGAACACGGCCCGTGTCCAGTTACCTGTACTGGGCGTTTTCTGCAGGTGGTTCAACACGGGGCCGTGTTGGTTGGGCACGGCCCGTGTTGAACCTTCTGAAAGGGAGAAAAATTGTCGGGTTGCCTTGTTCTTGTGCATGGGATCATTTTTCTCGTTCCCCTTTTCATCCTTTACCACCATGAGCGTGTTTTATTCCTGAAAATTAAACTAACTAGAAAACATAAAAATTAATCTAAATTAAACTAAGGATAGTTCCGTGGAATGCCTCCATGGTGCGCCACGTTTATAAGGGTCCTTGGCTAGACCCAAAGCCTGGTCATATGCTTCCCAAGTGGGATGTGTTGCATCCCATGTTACACCGTCGGAGAGCGTCATCCAAACTTGAGTCTATGACCTTCATGTAGTTGACCGGATCTTCTTCCTCTACTCGCCTTCCACATTCAAATTTCACCTCCTCATTCCCAAACTTCAATGTTAGAGTTCCCTCATTCATATCCACCAATGCTTGGGCGGTGGCTAGGAATGGCCTCCCGAGGATGAGGGGGACGTCGGTGTCTTCTTCCATGTCTAGGATGACAAAGTCGGTTGGAAAGACGAATTTGTCAACCTTGACTAGCAGATTTTCGGCGACACCATGTGGGAACTTGACGGACCTGTCGGCGAGTTGTATGCTCATCTTTGTGGGGCTTGTTGTTCCTAGGCCGAGTCGCTTGAACATTGATGTGGGCATGAGGTTGATGCTAGCTCCAAGATCGGCTAAAGCATTTCGGACGGGGGATTTCCCAATCGAACAAGGGATTGTGAAGCTCCCGGGATCGATTTTCTTTTGTGGAAGTTTGTTGAGTACTAGAGCTGAGCATTCTTCGCCTAAGTTAACTAATTGCAATGATTCAATTTTCTTTTTGTGAGTGAGGAAATCCCTCATGAATTTTGCATATTTAGGCATTTGGGTTAGGACCTCAATAAAAGGAATATTGACATGCAATTGTTTTAGTAAGCTTTCGAACTTTGCGAATTGCTCATCGGTCTTTTGACGATTTAACCTACCGGGGTACGGGATTGGAGGAGTCTTGGTGGGCCCTTGATTTGGTGAAGAAGCTTTTTCTGGTGCAGGAGGAGTTACAGGCTGACTAGAATGGCTTCTTTCATTTGGCGTCAATGGAGCATCCTCGGGACCCACGGTTCGATTTCTTAATGTGATGAGATGTACTTGTGCTTTTGGGTTCGTTTCGGTATTACTGGGTAATGCGCCTTGCGGTCTCTCAGAGAAATTTTGAGCTAGCTGATTTAATTGTTTTTCAACGTTTTGAATGCTAGCTTGTTGATTTCTGAAATTTGATTCCAATTGTTGAAATCGATCCGCGTTTTTCTTTTCAGTGTCAGAGATGAGGCGAGATACAGTATCTTCAAGCCTTTCTCTTCCACCTTGTTGTTGAGGAAAATTTTGCGGTTGTTGAAAATTAGTTCGTTGATTTTGTTGGTTACTACTATTGCCGGGATCTCTCCAACCAAGATTTGGGTGGTTACGCCATCCTTGGTTGTAGGTACCCGTTGGAGGACCCGACGGCCTAGGTCTATTATCCATGTAGTTTACCGTTTCAGTTTGTTCATCTACTTCTTTCATACAACTCCAATTTTCATGTGACCCACCACACCCTTCACAAGCCATAACCGAGGCCGTTTTTGTAATTTCTAGCCTTTTGATTTTTGAAGAGAGGGCCTCGATTTGGGCTTGTAAAGAGGTGCTTTCATCAACCTTATGGGCGCCCGGGGCAATAGATTTATTACCTCGGGGAGTGTGCCATTGAAAATTGGTTTGAGCAATTTCCTCAATTTGGTTATATATTTCATTTGGGCGACGATTACCTAAGAGTCCCCCGGAGCTTGAATCAAGTGTTTGTCTTGTGTGTGGCAACAATCCATTGTAGAAAGTGGATACTTGTTGCCATACCGCTAGACCATGGTGAGGACACTTTCTTAGAAGCTCCTTGAACCTTTCCCAAGTTTCATATAAGGATTCCCCATCCTCTTGTGAGTATGTATTAATTTCAGTCATTAATTTAGCCGTTTTAGCAGGAGGGAAATACTTATACAAAAACTTTTGGGCGAGTTCATCCCAGGTGTTTACCGATCCAACTGGGAGGGTGTTAAGCCAAGCCTTGGCCCGGTCTTTTAGTGAGAAAGGAAACATTCGAAGGCGGATGGCGTCATTTGATGCTCCATTGATCCGAAAGGTATCACATATTTCTAAAAAGTTAGTAATATGTAGATGGGGATCCTCGTCCGCAAGCCCGTGGAAGGTTGCGGAGTTTTGGAGCATTTGTATCAAATGCGGCCGAAGTTCGAAGTTGTTGGCCTCGACATTCGGTGCATTGATAGCAGCGCCAAGATTGCCCACGGTAGGCCGTAGGTAATCCATGAGGGTACGTTGGTCCGCCATTGGAAGTGGGTCCCCCGAAGCTTTCTCTTGATTTTTAGCTTTTAGTCTTTTTCTGAGAAAGCGCTCGGGTTCTTCTAGGGGTTCTTTTATGTCTCTACTAGAACTGGAGCTCATGCACTACGTAGGAGGTTCAAATGTGGCGCCTGGGTTCCGAGTCCTGCAACAAAAACAGAAAAGAACACTGGTCAGAATGTTTACCACGGCCCCGTGCTCAGTGAGCACGGCCCGTGTTGAGAGATACAGTAATTGTTTTCTGGATTCCCAGCTACTGGGAGTTGGACACGACCCCGTGTTGCACCGACACGTCCCCGTGTTCAGCTCTCTGTAACTCAGAAAATAAAAACTGCCAGTGATGATGCTGGGCACGGCCCGTGTCTGACCGGGCACGGCCCGTGCTGAGCTCTGCAGAAGCTGAAAAACTAAGAAAAATCCTAAAAAAATAAAAAGAAAAATAAAAGATGATTAGGCCGTTGATTCCTAACTTTCTTAAAATCCTTGTGTCCCCGGCAGCGGCGCCAAAAAAACTTGATGTGCGTGAAAGTGTTGTATTTTAGGTGTATATTTTAAGCCCTTTTTAACACTTATTTTAGCCAAGTTTTAAATTTATAAAACACGATATTTCACTAACACTAGACACACATATGGGCAAGTGCACCCATCGTTGAGTGTAGTATAGCGTTGGTAAGATACCGAGGTCGTCCAAGGACACAAGAGCTTTTAGTACCGGTTTATCCTCAACGTCTAACCAAAATAAAAGTTTGGAAAAATGTTTTAAAATAAGAAAAGTAAAAACTAACTAAAATGCTGAAAATAAAAATAAAATAAAAACAGATAGACAAGATGAATCACTTGGTTCCGACTCGTATCTAGTATAACCTTTGATTATTTCCGCACTTTTGCACATAATTAAGAGATTATCTTAGTTATTGTAGTAGGCCCCTCTTTTGAAGGTGACGTTACCCTCACCCCAGTAGTTTGAGTCAGCAGGGATACAATCCTAAAGGGGTGGATTATTGGAAGATAATGAATTAAGTTATTAATGCAGTATTGTGGTAGGCCCCGCTTTTGGCGGTGACGTTACCCTCGACTAAGTAGTCTGAGTCAGCAGGGATACAGTCCTAAATAGCCGGGTTATAGTATTAATAGTAGTTAACTTATGAGGGGATCAAAGAGTTTGGACCCCCGCCATCCAATACCGTGAAGTATTGAAGGAGGTCCTACTAAATTTGACCCAGGTCCATTGCAGGACCTCTAAACGCTGAACAATGGCAAGACCTTTACCAAACCGTTCCCTTAACCCCCTACCAGGTAGCCAACATACCTCCATATAGACCGTGGAGATATGAATGGTGAAAATCCTTTATTTTATATAGACAGTAAAATAATGCCAAGACACCACGGACAAACGATAAGGAAAGATCACCTTCAACATAAGTAACTAGTTATTAAAGTCATTAATACAAAACCAAATAAAAAGTGCAAAAGATTAGAAATAAAAAGTATTATACTAGACACTTTGTCTTCACCAAGTGATGTAAGAGACTTAGGCAAACATGGCCTTGATTGTCAAGAACTCTTACGATCAATCTTGGATCCCGAGACGACTCACACACTCTATGATGGACAATGGATGATGGTGGTGGATGATGGTGTTGTGATGGTGGTGGGTGGTGGATGAAGTGTGAGAGAGGTGGTGTGCCAAGGGATGAGTTGCAATGAAACCAAGCACTCCTATTTATAGGCTGAACAGAGGCCTGGGCACGGCCCCGTGTCCGCTGGGCACGGCCCCGTGCTTGTCTGACACTCTCTCTCTTCATTAATTGTAATTCGCAATTACAATTAATGCGCCTGCAGTACTTTCGGCACGCCCCCCGTGTCCGCTGAGCACGGCCCGTGGTGGGCAATAGAAGCTTCTATAGGTTTGTCTTTTCTGCTGCTTCTTGGGCACGGCCCCGTGCTGGCTGAGCACGGGGCGTGTTCAGCCTTCTGTTTTCTCTATTTTGCTTTGGAAGGTGCCGTTGAGGGTTCGGGCAATCCACTAATGTTCCTTTTCTTGTATTTATGTTGGATTTAGCTGTCTTTTTGCTTCTTTTGCGTTTTTGAGCTCATTTAATCCTGAAAATACAAAAGGAAGACAAAAACACTCTTTTTCCAATATTAGTACTAAAAAAGGGTTAGTTTTATGCCTCATTTGATGTAATTTATATGTTGCATTTTACACACATCATTTACGCGCCACTTATCGTTACGTTATCGAATCTATTCAGGCTAACCGTACTCGCTGAAAAGCGCTCCCTTCAATCCATAATCACTGTGAGTATACTCGAACCCTTTTTGCTTTTAGCACTTTTGGGTGTTACATACGTTACGAATATTCAAACTACAACTATCACACTACTCAAGCCATTTTAACGCTAAACCATTAATGCATGTTATACGTGGCTTATGAATGCTTGTTTGTTATGTTTACACATGGAATGCTATCTACCTGCCTTAGCAACGATAGTACTATAGTTTGGACTCAGCACCCGCTCACACGGGGGTTGTTAAGGATCTTTTACTTGCATGGATTACGGTGGTAATCATGTATTGCGAACTGCCTCGGGCAGTCAATCCGCAGTCATTGGTATCGATGGATCTATGTCGATAACTAACGTGCTTCATTTCACTATGTGTACGTGCTGGTTATGCGTAAACGAATTCGAACTCTATATGCTATTATCAAACTTGTATGCTCACCTTTACATTATATGTATTGACTTTATTTTAACGTATGTGACAGGTGCTTAGGCTGTTTCTGTGCTTAACTTGCTGGTGATGAAATTGAGGCTAGGGAAGGAGTCCTAGAAACCAACAAATAAATTAGCTATGTTTAGAATCTGAGTTGTCGGAACAGAACACTTGTCTTGATGCTTGTCTGTAATAATTATTTAACTATTTGAGATATGGTATGGGACGTATTGCTTTAATTGAATGGTAATGATAGTTGTTATGGAAACTTCTGGACAATCTGTTTCGCTCAGTGCCACGCCCCGATGATTCCGCCATCGGTTGGGGTGTGACAGTAGCCGTGTGGTTGCTGTTTACACCATTATATTGTAGTAGTGTTGTGTTTATAACAATTTAGGTTTGATTGTTTTGATGTTATACGTACACGTTATCAACATATTTGAGATTATATTATATTTTTTTATTGAGTAAATTACAAGTTTTGTCCTTTATGTTTGTCCCAAATTTCAGGCGCTGTCCTTTACCTTTAAAATTGATGAGTTTTGTCCTTAATGTTTCAAAATCCTGCACGTTATGTCCTTTAGGGCAAACTCAGTTAATTTTTTTTGTTAAATCTGGTTACCCAAGGGCAAGTTGGTCTTTTTACCTATATAATCAAAATTATTTTAATAAAAAAAGGAAAATAAATTTAGAAAACCAATATTTATATTATGACCTCTTTCTCCCTCTGCCCCTTTCTCATTCCTCTCTCTCTTTCTCTGGATTTCAGCCAAGAACCCCATAGCCGCCACCTCCCTCACAGCGACCACCACCCCCACCGCCCTCACAGCCGTCCACCCTCACCCATAACCACCGCACCCTATTCAAGCCCATTATCTCCCTCTAGGAAACAACCATTCAGGTCACCACCACCGCCAACACTCCTGCACCACCGTCATCAGATCACACCACCACAATATTCTTCTTCTCCGACACTCTTGCACCATCATCAGAACACCGCAACACCAGCTCTCTTGCACCACTCATATATCACCGTCAGCCTCCATAATTTCGCCGCCATAAAAAACCCTAGCTTCGTAGATCGGAACGATGGTGGCGGTTAGGGTTGGGGTTTTTCGCAGGTGGATAATCGGGTGTGGTGGAGTGGGTTGCATGTGGATAATCGGGTGTGGTGGAGGTTGCAGGTGGATAATCGGGTGTGGTGGAGGTTGCAAACAGTGGAGACTGATGAAATCTGAACGGTAGTGGTGATTGCAAGTAGAATATCATTTGTAGGTTGCATTTGATTCAAAAATCTGAATTGAGTAATTGTGTTTGTTGTTGTTCATCGAAAAGAAGATGATGTTTGATTGATTTAAGTGTTCATCGAAAAATCTGAATTGAGTAATTGTAGGTTGCGTTTGATTTAAAAATCTGAATTGCTTGTTTCAGTTTGATAACAGGGAAACGAAGTCGAAGATCTGTTTGATTGCGACTATTGTCTTCGATTTAGAGTTTGTATAAAAAGTGTAAGTTACAGGAAAGTTTCGAAATTTGCAGATGAGTATGAAGGTTGAAGATGACAAGTGGGGAGGTGAGTATGGTGGAGATAGTGGGTGGTCGGCGGCAGGTGAGGGTGGGAGGTGGTGGTGGCAGGTGGTGGTCTGCAACTTTTGAAGATGATGGGTATTTATTTTAAGTTAATTACATAAATTTCCCTAAAAAACAAAATTACAAAAATGTCCTCATGTGCCTTGCACATGATCAGATTTAACAAAAAAATTAACTGGGTTTGCCCTAAAGGACATAACGTGCAGGATTTTGAAACATTAAGGACAAAACTCATCAATTTTAAAGGTAAAGGACAACACCTGAAATTTGGGACAAACATAAATGATAAAACTTGTAATTTACTCTTTTTTATTTGTTCATTTTAGTTTGTCTGAAATTGTACAGCCTTAAAAAGTTGATTTGTGTGTACATGGCCTCCAATCTTATGTGAGAAACAGATAGTTCCCATTTAGTGACCAAAAACCTTTGTTCAACAAATATAATTACAAGGTAACATATTATATCCTTCAGTTCTATTATAACCTAATATCAAACCCTTAGAATTTCCTATACCCCAACCAATCTTTCTCCTTTGGTTCAGAGTTTTTAAGCCATCCAAGTAATCATAAAACCATTATTCAGATTCTGCATTAGGTGATTGCTACTCTCATTTTATATAATGTAGAAGAAGGCATTCACTAAACTTTTTAGGAAATTTACACAGGCTAGGTTGACGTCTACAACTCTTCCAACTCCAAGTAACGTCAAGGATTCGGAGAAAGTTAGCAAGAAAGAGACTTAATCCTATCTCTATGAATTCAAAGCAGTTTTTTTGATTTTTACGTTTTAAACATTGGTTTTTTTTTTTTAATATTTCAGTTTGTTTGACGTGGTTGTTTGATCTTTATATGTTTTTTTTTATAAATATGAATAAATCTATCATTTTTTAACAAATATTTTTTCCTTTTAACTTAATCAACTTATCATTTGTCGTGTAAAGATTTCATCACAATTATCAGAGTACTAAGTTTGACATTAATCGATGAGTCTTAATAAAAGAAAAAAGAAAACAAAATACATATAATTTCCTAAAACACGTTTATAATATGTTTATGAATTTTATTAGTTGAAAATTCAAGTAAAAGCATAATATAATATAATTTAAAAACAAACAATATAACATTTTGTATGGGTTTACGAAACATTTTTATACTGAGATCTCTTTAAGAAGAGATAGTTACTGTTTTCGTCCCTATGGTTTGTCAAAAATCACTATTTTAGTCCATTAGTTTAAAAATTGCGATTCCAGTCCCTATGGTTTTACTTTCGTAACCATTTCAGTCCACCTCGTAACCATTTCAGTCCCTGTACTTAACAGAATAATGGATTGAAACGGTTACGAAAGTGAAACCACAGTGACTGAAATGGTTACGAAAGTGAAACCACAGGGACGGAAATCGTAATTTTTAAACTAATGGACTGAAATAGTGATTTTTGACAAAACACAGGGACGAAAACAGTAATTAACTCCTTTAAGAATTAAAAGGTTATTAGCTTTACATGAAAACTATGAATACACATGGGGACAAAGTTAGGATACTGATGAAACGGAACAAATAAACTATTGTGGGAAAGGAAAGAAGATACTAATGAGTTTAAAAATGTTGTTGATGTAATTTTTATTATTGAAAACTAAATTTTCCTAGCCCGGGATGTTCCCGGGTGATAGCCTAGTGCATTTACATATGAAGATCTGGGTTGGCATGTTAATTGATAATTACTAATTAAAGTCTAAAAATGGGTCAAAAAAAATCAAACAAAGAAAAATTTATTAAGTTAAATAAACAAATGAAATACCGAGCTACATAACTGAATATTTTTTTTATTGATTTAAAGCTACAACATAATATAATCGGTTAATTTTAATAATTAAATGGTCAATGACTTATTTTTTTAGAAAAACAAATTTATTTTATTCTATAATTTGTGGTATTTAAACCTGTAACCTATAAATCTTAGATGCTCCCACTAGCTTTGCCTTCAATCCTTCACCAACCCGATGGTCTAGCTAATGACCAAATTACTATCCATTCCATAACAATTAGTGGCGGACCCATAAATATTTTAAAAAAGGCATAAATAAAAGGTTCAACTATATTTTTAAAACTAGGATTTTTACCCGCCGCGCGTTGCGGTGGCGTCGAAAGTTAAATTAACTCGTATTTATACTTTATATTTGACCCGATTCTTTACTGAAAACAATTACGTCACCGTTGAATGAAAACGTATTATATTTGACCCGACTCGCTTTCGAATAAAGTTTTACGAACGTACACAAAATAAGTATAAAACGTATTATTTTTTACCAGACTCGCTTGAGAAAAAAAGTTTGTGACAAAATGTGAATTGTTTATGTTGAAACGTGAATTTAAAATGACAGGTACGTTAAAACTGCAATTCACAGAGCGTTACGTCGGCGACACCTTAGTTGTTTATAGTTGACGACACGTTATGTGATGCGCTGACTACATAAAACACGTGTTTGATGTATCCGATCAAACTTAGTGTAACCTATATAAGCATTGTGGTTACAATGTACAGTGATAACAATAAAGTCTGATGCCCGCACGTGACATTACACGTTTTTGAATTTCTTACACACGGTACGTTCTTGACATTAACGTCATTAGACAACCGTACGACTCGCTCATTAACAATATTTTAGACAACCGTGTAATGTCGTAAAAGTAATTTAGACATTAACATGGTTAGACAAAGATAAAAAAATAGCATATTATTATGTTACGCTATGGTCTAAAGTCGTAAAAGCAATTGAAATAAAATGAGACGTTAAGTTATTAAGTAGAAAAAGTTGGTGGATCAAAGTTATCAATTACTAAAAGTTAAAAGTTAATGTGTAACTTTATTAGTTTGAGAGTGTGAAATGAAAGAGTTAAAAGTATAAGGGGTTATAAAGTAAAAGTATAAGGGTTGGAATTATAATATATAAAAATTGAAAGGAGTAAATGTGTAGGGGCTGAATATATATTTTTTAAAAGTTAAGGCCTTAAAGAAAAAGATCACCGACCTTTGTCTTTAATATATATGTAATGTGTGATCAGAAATATTTTTAAGAAGGTGTAAATAAGGGGTTCAGTTGTATTTTTAAGGGGTGCGATTGGGTTTTTTACCTAAAAAATAAACTATTTTTTTTTGTTTCAAAAGGTGTGCCCGCCCGCCCATCCGCCCCTTATAGTAATAACTTTTATAAAATAAATAATCAAATATAATAACATGGATGTACATACATTTTTTTGAACGACAAATTTGGATCACTAACGGACCACAGAAGTATTATCGTGCCACCAGCGGAACCATTCGATCATATGCATCTCAACTAGGCATAATACCTATACACCACAAATTCAGAAGAAAACCCAATAAATATGAAAAAAAAAACCCATAAAAATCGAACCTATGACTTATTAGTCCCAAAACTTTATCCCACTAAAAAATATCACTGTGGCACTGAGCTATAAAGACACACTCATCAGTTTTTGTCCATCGAAAATAAATTTGGCCGACACAAAATCTTTAAAAAGAACCGTTGGCCACAAATTCCAACCCAACCCGACTCGACCCGTTTCATAGTATTTGCCCCACAAATCCAAATTTCAAAACTGGAGTCTTCATTTACGTTACCTACCAATCTACCATTGATATTCATCCTTTCTCTCCCATCACCACCGTTGATATTATAGATCCAAAACACAACTTACACACTACGTATATATACACGTATAGCAACAGGAAACTTCTATTCATTTTGCTGAATTTATTTCAATTTGATCGGAGTTCAGTCATAATATGGCATCGGAACAGTTAATCTCCGGCGGAGCACCCGGATCTCACTACGTGAAAATGCAATCTGAGCCGTCCAGACTGTCATCGCTCTTCTCGTTTCATCAAAATCCGCCGGAAACAACTCGAATTTTCGATGAGTTGCCCAACGCTACAATTGTGCAGGTTTCGCGTCCAGATGCCGGTGATATTAGTCCGATGCTTCCTTCGTACACGATTGATTTTCAGTATAAACAGGTATGATTGTTAATTGTTATTGTTAATTGTTGTTGTAGCTTGTGGTTGATGATGAATTGATGAGCATGTGTTCGGTTTAGGTTACCTGTTGATTGAAGTTTAATGAACATAAATAGTTGTCAATTGATAGGTAATTAATTAGCAACATATATTCCCTAGGGTTTTAAAATGATAATGATCATGTGTTCAGTTTAGTTTACCTGTTGATTGAACTTGAAGTTTAGTGAACATATGGAGTAGTTAGTAATAGGTGATTAGTTAACAACATATGCACAATTGAATTTCAGTACAAACTGGTATGATTGTTGATAGTTGTTGTAGCTTGTGTTTATGATGAATAGATGATCGTGTGTTCAGTTTAGGTTACCTTTTGATTGAATTTTAGTGATTATATAGAGTAGTTAATAATAGGTGGTTGATTAACAACATATGCACAATTGAATTTCAGTACAGACAGGTATGATTGACTGATTGTTGTTGTTGTTGTAGCTTGTGTTGATAGTGAATTGATGAACGTGTGTTCAGTTTAGTTTACCTGTTGATTGAATTTTAATGAATAAATAGAGTAGTCAATTTAACTGATTAATTGGTAATTAATTGACAACATATATTCATTCCCTAGGGTTTGAAAGGAACTAGTGCATTTATGGTGTTAGTTGGGGGATTATTGAGATGAGAGTTATTGGTGGTGGGCCGTGATGGTTAGTTGATAGTTGCTTTCAGAACCTCTGGGATATTCGAGTGCCAAGTTGATAATTGTTGTTAACAAGTAACAACCAGTTGGTGAGGGTTTAATTCATGTGGTGGATAAAAATGTGTAGTTTAGTAGTAGAATTAGCGAGTGTGTGAGCTGTTGTTCTAAAAAAAATTGATGTTAATAATCTACTAACGGCATTGCTGCCTTGTTGTTAGGTTTGATGTGGTTTTATATAATTTTAGTAAAAGGGGCATGTATGAGTTTTGTGATTGATGAAATTCTTCGTCTAACATGTAGTTTAGAGTGAGATCCAAGTTATTGACAGTTAGATAGCAACACTTTGTTTAACTAGCAAGTTAAGACAATGACATGTAAAAACTCTTCTTGATCTGTTTTGAGATTGATAAAACTCATTGTACAACATAGGATTTGGAGTGAGATTCAAGTTATTGATAATCGAATAGCAACACCTTGTTAAACAAGCAAGTTAAAAACAAAAACTGGTTATATGTTTTTGTCGGTCATCTAAACAAACTAGTATCTTTTTTGTGATTGAAAGCTGCCATTGCAAGTTATGGCACCACATAAACAACTAGAACGGAACTTGAACTATAGTGAGATGTTGAAGATCAATTAACAGTTGAATATCAATAACTGCTGTTTGCTAAATGAGTTTTATAATAAAATGGAAGTCAACTAGTTTGATAGGAGCTGCATAGTTGTGTAGGTGGGGATGGATGCGGGTGATGACGAGTTTATAAAGCATGATTTTGTTTCATAAAGAGGCATACATTACTATTTCCAGGTGTTTCAGTGAGCAGGTTGACATAGATTTTGGAAATGTCTGTTTCCTTAATTTGTATGTTTTCGATTCCTGAAATGACTGAGAAGACTAAATCTTTTTAGGATGATTTGTAGTTTCTGGAGCACAAGATTCTTGGGCAATTAGGTACTTTAGTGGTTAAAGCTTGTGGTTAAAATACACAACCTACTTCATTGGTGCACAATGCCTTTGAGAATGGCTTATCTTTTTTTGTCGATATCAGCATTCCGGATAGTGGTAATATTCTTAAGGCAGTAGTTTTAGGTGTGACGCAGAGTTCCTCTTCACATTTTGATTGGAGAGACAGGTTAGTTGGGTTTTCGTTTTTTGCTTGACAATTGGGCAATAGGGAACCATACTACGTCTATAGCCTAACTGCGTAAGGACTAAGATTTAGCCATAACTGAGTGCTTTTGTAGTTATGTTAAAATTACAATAGAAATAGCTTCTTTAACTAGGAGTCTTAGGTGCAAGTTTTACATTTTTGGTAAGTTGGTTAATCATGCTTGAATTTAATTTTATCCGAAGGAGCAAAAAAGTCTTCCTATCTACTATAGACACAAGCAAGAACGTTAAATTGGGTTTGAAGCACAGTTAGTTTTCAATTAGCCGAAAACAAAGTGACCTGTTCAACTATTAGATATTGTGATTTGTGAAAAGTTACATAAAAGTGTAAAAATAGTTTGTGTATTTAACATTTAACCCCCTCTATCATCACTAGTTTATATTTGGTCCTTAAACTTCAAAATCTATACAACAAAAGTATAAAATTAACATTTTATATATATATATATATATAGGTAAAGAGTAAAATACAAATGCGCTTATCGTACGATACGTACGCGATTATCCCAGCCGTTCGATCAGGTGCAGATCTGGTGCGAATTCAATACATATCGCATATGAAAAAATGGTTAGCATGGGGTAGTGTGAAAAATGGCATGGGGTGTGTAGATGGACAAAATCGCATGTGGAAGATTTGAATATCGCATGTGAAAAAATGGCATGGGGTAATGTGAAAAATGGCATGGGGTGTGTAGAATCGCATGTGGAAGATTGAATATCGCATGTGAAAAAATGGCTAGCATGGGGTAATGTGAAAAATAGCATGGGGTGTGTAGAATCGCATGTGGAAAATTGAATATCGCATGTGAAAAAATGGCATGGGGTAATGCGAAAAATGGCATGGGGTGTGTAGAATCGCATGTGGAAAATTGAATATCGCATGTGAAAAAATGGCATGGGGTAATGTGAAAAATGGCATGGGGTGTGTAGAATCGCATGTGAAAAATTGAATATCGCATGTGAAAAAATGGCTAGCATGGGGTAATGTGAAAAATGGCATGGGGTGTGTAGAATCGCATGTGGAAAATTGAATATCGCATGTGAAAAATCTGTGTGTGTGTTACTGTTCATCTTCTTCCATTGTTGGTCGATCATTGTCAGTCTTCTTCCGTTTGACCCTTACAACTCCCAAATTAGTAGTTCTTACTATCGATATCGCACTAAAAGGAACGAAGGGAGGTTGGGAGGTTGGGGAAGAAGATTTTCAGGTTTTTGAATTTGATTTAGGGTTTGATTTTGAACCATCATCGGTCAATTACAGAGATTTTATGACCTCGCAATGACGTTTTTAACCTTCCTGGTATGATTTAGATATATTAAAATGATTAATTTAATCATTTAAATTAGTTTCGCCCGCGTTTGATCGATTGAAGATCGTACGGCTGAGGGCATCGCGTACATAATGTATGATAAGAGGTATTGTACGTTAACCGGCCTCTATATATATATATATATATATATATATAAAAGAGTCAACTGCAATTTTACCCCCTGGGGTTATATGCGATTGGCACTCTGACCCCCTCCCAGGAAAATTTATATATATATATATATATATATATATAGAGAGAGAGAGAGAGGGGTTAACATACAAAACGCCTTATCGTACTTCACGTACGCGACAGGCATAACCATCAGATCAGGGCTTAATAACGCATGGATCAGTTGGTTGTGTGATAATCACGCATGGGGGTACAAAATCACGCATGGGAGCCCTATAATCACGCACGGGATACAAATCACGCACGTTAAAGTTGATAAAAAAAAATCACGCAAGTTATATATGTTGTCGCGTACGTTAAGGCGTTTTGTACATTATACTTTCTCTCTCTCTCTGTATATATATAGAGAGTAGGAGTTGGGTGGAAAGTCTATTTTTCCTAGAAAGTCTAGGAAGGAATAAGATTTGGACATGTGTCATTGAGGGATTTTAAGTAGAAGGGCTATCATGTAATTTCACATTTTAATTTTATTTTTGGAATGTATCTTCATTAACTAAAATTCCATGATTTTCGGAATTTTTATTGTGTTCGAATTCAAATCTGCAAGTCAATGTGTTTATCTGAAACTATCAGCATGTTCTTGGTGATGTGTTTTACCAGTCAGAGAGGTTGAAGTCAGTGTGTTTTAACAATCTGAAGTCAATATATAATCAGGTTGTGTTTTAACACTCTGAATGTGTTTTATTGTGTTTTAACAGCAAGCAGATTCTTGATATTGTGTTTTAACAGCAAGCAGGCCATTGTGTTTTAACAGCAAGCAGATTCTTGACGCTGTGTTTTAGCAGCAAGCAGATTCTTGACGCTGTGTTTTAGCAGCAAGCAGATTCTTGACGCTGTGTTTTAACAGCAAGCAGATTCTTGACGCTGTGTTTTACATGCCTCTCTACAATCATCAATTAAAACAGAAAACACAGCCAAGTTACAAGCAGATTAAGACCGAAAACGTATATGCACTTCAAGAACTTTAATCACAACACAAGATATGAATACCTAGTGAAGAAAAGGGGTATCAACAAGCCTTGGAATCGAAATCTGAATGCTTTTGGGGTCCTGTTTTGCGTCGCCAACAGCAAGGTGGAGTAGAGATCGCAGGTTTTATTATGTTTAGGGTTGGATTGGAGAGAGAAAGAGAGAAAATCAAATCAATAATGGAGAGAGAGAGGGAAAATCCCATGAAAGTAGGGATTGCAGTTATCTAATTGATTAAAAAAACGGCCATTTGACAAAATTGCCCCGATTCATTTAAAACAACCAATTAATTAAACTCAAATATTACAAGATTGCCATTGATTTAATCTCAACCCTTAAACACACCAATCGGATGGACCAGATCGCTTCCTAGACTTTCTAGGAAAAACACACTTTCCGTGCGAACCCTACTCTATCTATATATATATATATATATATATATATATATATATATATATATAGAGTAAACTGCAATTTTACCCCCTGGGGTTATATGCGATTGGCACTCTGACCCCCATATATATATATATATATATATATATATATAAGAGTAAACTGCAATTTTACCCCCGGGGTTATATGCGATTGGCACTCTGACCCCCTCTCAGGAAAATTTTGCTGTCTGACCCCCAACTAATGAGAAACTATGCAAGATTACCCCCTGGTTCATGAAACCGTTTATAGTCCACGTTAGTCTTTAACGGTCAAAGGGTATTTATGTAATTTCGCCCTAACTTTACTAAACCAGATCCATCTTCATCTTCAAATAAATCAATCTTCAAACCATCTTCATCCATCCATCTTCATCTTCAAATAGACCATCTAGAATCATCTTCCACACAAACCACCTTCCACCACCTGCACCATCTCCGCCACCCCTAACAACCACAGTACACCATCTCCACAGTACACCACCATTACTAGCATCCATCAACAATCAAGAGACTCACAAGTGAGTATGAAACTGAAATTGGGAAAGAGATGATTGAAACCTTATCTACATTCGTTGAATCCGGAGTGTGCAACACCATCTCCACAGTACACCACTACTTGCGAGACCTGAGCAAATCCCGGCTGCCATCGCCGTTTGTCGAAACCCTAGGTGGTCGCAGAATAGGCACAGAACAAGATTATCAGTGGAGCAACGAACAGAGACGGGGGCGGACCGGCAGCCGTCGCAGATCTGGGACCGGAGGTGCTTGCCGGAGAGGGTGTTGGTGGAGTGGTGGTGTCTTGTTGGATGGGGTTGTTTGAAGTCGCCATGGGTGTAAATTTGGAAAGGGAAGTATAGAGGGGGTGAATGATGAGGGTTATGGGTGTAAATTAGTACTCAGGCTCCAGTTATTAATCGAAAGGGTAACCAAAATGCTCTCTATTTTCTGTTTCCCTGTTTTATTTCTCATTCATGTGCATACAAAGTTGCTGAGATTTAAAATGCTTCCAAAATGGACTGAACAGCATAAATGTTTGTACGTATCATGTGTTTATGCACACATTTCAGCTTCTATTATCAGTAATGCAAGTTTGAGACCAAATATGATGTGACCTTTTGTGATCAACATAATTTACCTAGAACTGCTCTTATTATCAAATCGTTATATCCCTTTCAGTATACTTGGAACGCCAGTTAATATACAATTTCAGTTTTGACTTTGAGCTTGTGCTAGATCACAGTGAATCTTTAATTCTTTCAAGCTAATAGATGATCACAGTGGATTCGTTTCTGCAGGCTTTGACTTTGCCTGGTCAAACAATTTAGGCGGGAATGGTTTCGTTTTCTGCAGGGGGTAAGGAAGCAAAGAAATATTTAACACCGGGGGGTAATACGTTTTCTTACAACAAAGCATAGGGGGTAATAAGAAAGGATAATATGGTCATTTAACACCGGGGGGTAATACGTTTTCTTACAACAAAGCATAGGGGGTAATAAGAAAGGGTAATATAGTCATTTCACATCCCATTTAACAGAACTGTTAAGTTTTTTAACACCGGGGGGTAATATTGCAGCGTTTTTCAATAGTTGAGGGGTAAGACAGCAAAATTTTCCTGGGAGGGGGTAAGAGCGCCAATCACACATAACCCCAGGGGGTAAAATTGCAGTTTGCTCTATATAAAAAATTACAATTAGCTATTTTTTATTTCTTAAATTTTTAACTACCTTATCGCTAAACAAGAAATAGCGGGCGCTATTTCGTCGCTATCGCTACGTAGCATATAGGCACCTCATCGCTATTTGTCGCTATTCGCTATCGATAACTATGATCTAGCCGTAAGAAAAAATGCTGCCTCAGTTTTAATAAAAAACACTCTAAGGTAGAGCTAATACTTATTGTTTTCTTTGTTGTTTTCTTCCTTTTAGAACCTTGGTGAATAATGACAGAAGCGAAAAACTAAATAACTTAGTTTTTCCCTGGATGTTATTTCTGGAGCTTAGCACAGTTGATTGACTGTTTCTCTTACTTGGTTGCAGAGTTTTATTTATTTATTATTGCAATTGCTGATTCGTTGCTAAATAAACTACAGCAATGACCTCTTAACCAGAATGCACATACATGAATTTAGTTCTCGAGTACATATTCTGTTCTATTTAGGATTGGTCTCTTTACTACATTTAGATCAGAAAAGTACTTTGATTCATCATGTGACACTCTCTCTCACTTCCTTTCTTTCTTGGATGACACTTTTTAAAACCAACCTGTAGACGTCTACTATGAAACAATGCAACATGGTATAACGACTCATGTATGTATAGGCTTGGAGAATCTTTAAGATTCAAAATGGTGTCATATTTTTAAGTTCTTCATTACCTGATATGTGGAGTTACTCTTTGTAGTGCAAATGTTGCTGATTTATTTGTTTTGTGCCTTTATGTTATAACATGTGTTTTTGAACTAGAAATTGGCATAGCCTTAGTTGCATTTTTATGTTATAACACTTTTACTGATTTAGAACCCTTGGCTGCAGTTCAAGTGGCAGTTAGTGAAGAAAGCTTCACACGTATTTTATCTACACTTTGCATTGAAGAAACGTGTCTTTTTCGAAGAAATTCACGAGAAACAAGAACAGGTTTGTCTATCTTTCCATCAGCTCATTTAACCATTCTTGTTTGTTCTCTCAGAACTGACAATATTCCATACAAAGGTTAAAGAATGGGTTCAAAACCTCGGAATAGGGGACCACCCAGCAGTTGTGCATGACGATGACGATGAACCTGACCACAATGTAACAGCACTAATTAACGAGGGAAGCGTTAAAAACAGGTGATTATGAAGTATCTAACTTTACAAGGGTTGGTAGAAATATTTCTTCATCGCTATAATGATTATAGTTCTTACAGGTGATTTTTTGTTCAGAGATGTTCCATCAAGTGCAGCCTTACCAATGATACGCCCAGCACTTGGGAGGCAACATTCTATTTCGGATCGAGCAAAGACCGCAATGCGGGAATACTTGAATAATTTTCTTGGGAACTTGGATATTGTGAATTCCAGAGAGGTAAAGTCGTCTTCACTTCTGTTAGGTGGCAAAATGGGCAGGTCTTACGGGTCAAAACCTATAAATGCTTATAGTTGGGTTGTCCCAAAGTGTTTCTATTTTTCTTTTAAAGAGTAAAATGCCATTTTCGTCCCTGAGGTTTGACCAGTTTTGCGACTTTCGTCCAAAGTTTGTTTTTCGGCATCTGGATTCAAAAGGTTTGAAATCTTGCCATTTTCATCCGGCTCGTTAACTCCATCCATTTTTCTCCATTAAGTTGGTGTATTTCCGTCTTTTTTGTTAACTTAAAGGGTAGTTCGGTCCTTTTCAGGGGTATTCGGTCTTTTTACAGTGAAAAAGACCGAATTGCCCTTTAAGTTAGCAAAAAAGACGGAAATACCACTGAATTAATGGAGAAAATGGATGGAGTGAACGAGCCAGATGAAAATGGCAAGATTTCAAAGCTTCTGGATCCAGATGCGGAAAAACAAACCTTTGGACGAAAGTCGCAAAACTGGCCAAACCCCAGGGACGAAAATGACATTTTAGTCTTTTGTAAATGGTTAGTTTGTCAAATATGGTTAAACGCTAAAGTTTTACAATAATAATCGAATTTTTGACTAAAATAATTTAGTAGTTTATGAAATAAAGTTACACTTTTTCTCTTCCTATTTTTTTTTCTGTTTGACCCGTTCGAGGTAAAATATAACTTGGGTCAGCCAATTCATGAATAATTGGGTTGGAACTTGGAAGTAACATCTATATATCTGGTACTTAATATATCCAGCCTGCACATATGTTCTTTTGACCAGCCTTCTCTTAGACTATCTGATTTATATGTCTTTATGCCTGTTTAAAAGTATCGCACATAGTAAAGTTCTACCTGATTGTGAAATACTGCTTCATCACTTTCTTACACTACACATGAATGTTTTTGTAAGCAGGTTTGCAACTTTATGGGTGTTTCTAAGTTATCCTTTTGCCCGGAGTATGGCTCCAAGCTAAAAGAAGAATATGTATTAGTGAAGCATTTACCGAAAATTCCCGACAGGGAAAATGGCAGAAAATGTTCCGCATGCATTTGGTTCAATTGTTGTAATGACAATTGGCAAAAGGTGTGTCTGATTTTTATGCATATATCAATTATTCGACCATGGTGACAAATTCTTTAACTTTTTTTTTTTATTATAATTATTTCGAACGCCTGCAGGTATGGGCTGTATTGAAACCGGGATTCATAGCCCTGCTAAAAGATCCATTTGATGCTGAGCCGTTGGACATAATTGTCTTCGATGTTCTACCTCCTTCAGATGGGAATGGAGAAGGTCGTGTATCATTAGCAAAAGAAACCAACGAGCATAATCCCTTACGGCATTCTTTTCTGGCAAGTATAGCACAATGAGTAATATACATTCGCATGGTATCTAATAAATAATGAGTAAAATGCCATTTTCTTCCCTGGGTTTGGCTAGTTTTGCGACTTTCGTCCAAAGGTTTGTTTTTCCGCATCTGGATCCAAAAGGTTTGAAATCTTGCCATTTTCATCCAGCTTGTTAACTCCATCCATTTTTCTCTGTTAAGTCAGGGGTATTTTTGTCTTTTTGTTAACTTAAAGGGCAATTCAGTCTTTTTCACATTATGCTAAATGCTTGTATATAAAGTGAAAAAGACCGAATTGCCCTTTAAGTTAACAAAAAAGACGAACTACCCCTGACTTAATGGAGAAAAATGAATGGAGTTAACGAGCCGGATGAAAATGGCAAGATTTCAAACCTTTTGGATCCAGATGCGGAAAAACAAACCTTTGGGCGAAACTGGCCAAACATCAGGGACAAAAATGGCATTTTACCTAGTAGACGTGCTTTATTATGATATGGCTTTTTTGTTCATGTATCATTACCGTAGTTGATCTTTAGATATTTCTTTTTGGGAAAGTGACCGAAACTGTTGTTAACAACGAAATTGACAATAGGTATCATGTGGAAGCCGGAGCATAACAATAAGAAGTAGAAATAAAACAAAAGTACGGGACTGGGTTGCTGCGATTAACGATGCTGGACTGAGGCCACCTGAGGGCTGGTGTTACCCTCATCGGTTCGGTTCATTTGCTCCACCTCGTGGTCTGACAGATGATGGCAGCCAGGCTCAGTGGTTCGTTGATGGTCGAGCAGCATTTGAAGCAATTGCTTTAGCAATTGAAGGTGCAAAATCAGAGGTTTGTAATTTGTTAAGCTGTTCTTCATTCATATATCTTGATTAATGTTTTTCTATTTCAATTTACTTTTTTTGGCTATTTTATTATGCAGATATTTATTTGTGGGTGGTGGTTGTGTCCTGAATTGTATTTGAGACGTCCCTTTCAAGCCCATGCTTCATCTCGCCTTGATAATTTACTTGAGGCAAAAGCCAAACAAGGTGTTCAGGTTGGTTGTTTCTTTAAAGTTAAAATTACAATAAGTCGACTTGTATATTTTTCATGGTTTTACCAAAACGATATTTTTACTCGCCTAACATGTTTTGTTGGTATATATTTCACCACAGATTTACATTCTCATGTATAAAGAGCTTGCTCTTGCACTGAAAATTAATAGTGTCTATAGTAAGAAAAAGCTGGTTGCAATCCATGAAAATGTAAGAGTTTTACGTTTCCCAGACCATTTCTCTAGTGGTGTATATCTATGGTAAGCAGTCTTCTATTTTCCTCTTTATTTATTGACTTCGTGTTTCTTAATATTTACATTCTTTACAACCATTACCATTTATTTTTTGTAATACATAGGTCCCACCATGAGAAACTGGTCATTGTTGATAATGATGTTTGCTTCATCGGTGGACTCGATCTTTGCTTTGGTCGCTACGACACATATGAGCACAAAGTGGGTGATGACCCTGCTATGTTTTGGCCTGGAAAGGATTACTATAACCCCCGGTAACTTATTATATCACCACTGTGCTATGCAGTTAATATCGGTTATCAGTCCCAATGTAAAATATCCGTACCGATATTATCTGCGATATTGACCGATATGTCACCGATATTCCCGATATTAGCATCTTTCTTCTTAGTTCTACCATTCGTCTTTCTTCTTATTGCTGCTATTTGTGTTTTAAGTCTTAATTGTTAGGTTAAATGTTAGTATTTTAAGTCTAATCAGCTCCTACTTGCTACAATTGTTAGTGTTTTTCAAGTTGCAAAAGGTTCATTTGTTAATGGTAGGAGAGTATACTGAATTGTTAGTGTTAAATTTGTTATATTTATAATTTCTGCATGATATTAAAATTACCGATATCCCACTGCTATAACCGATATCTCAAATATCGGTCCTTGACCGATATCCGATTTTTTAGCGCATCACCACTGTGGTAATATGTCTCGATAGTTACAATATTCTATCTTGTTTTTGTAAGTAGAATATGCACTCATGATAGGTTCCAACTTCTTATTTTTTCATTGTCTGCATCATCGTAGTTCAAGTTCCTTTTTGGTAGCCTCTGAATGGTCATTAAGAGGCTACCTCTTAATGGCACCATTAAGAATTTTACCAATGAGAAGGTAGAAGAATGTGACATATGATGATTTACCATTCAGAGGTTACCTCTTAACCATTCAGACTTGAGGTTACCTCTTATTCATTCAGAGGTTTTAAACCATTAAGAGGTAGCATCTGAATAGTCATTAACAAACTACCATTTTGTATCTAAGACTTCCTGCATGAATAAGAGTATGGACCATATCATTCAATGAAGTCATGACATGGGGAATCACTGAATATTGATCCCATTGTTATAGGGAATCTGAACCAAACTCGTGGGAAGATACAATGAAGGATGAGCTGGACCGTAAAAAGTTTCCTCGTATGCCATGGCATGATGTCCATTGTGCATTATGGGGCCCACCATGTCGTGATGTTGCTCGACACTTTGTTCAGCGTTGGAATTATGCAAAGGTTTCTGCTTTTACCTCAAATTGACAGCTGTACAGCCAGAGTTTAGTATTATTGAAATCTAAGAGTAAAAGGCCATTTTCCGTCCCTGAGGTTTGGCCAGTTTTGCGACTTTCGTCCAAAGGTTTGTTTTTCTGCATCTGGATCCAAAAGGTTTGAAATCTTGCCATTTTCATCCAACTCGTTAACTCCATCCAATTTTCTTCGTTAAGTCAGAGGTATCTCTGCCTTTTAGACTTTTTTTTATTAAACTAAAAAACACTATAAGAAGTAAAGATCCACCTCTGTTGATTCGAAAATACTATATATATATATAGGAGAAGGGTCCGTTAGGAACCACCCTTTATTGCGAGAACCGCGAGAACCAATGTGAACACAACCAAAAATACCTAAAAATAGCTAAAAAACACACAATTTTTTTTTAAATATTTTTTAGCGAAAAATTGCTAATTTGGGTGTGGGGTGGGGGGGTTAGGTTTTTTTGGTGTGTTCACATTGGTTCTCATAGTTCTCACAACAAAGGTGGTTCTCAAATGAACCTTACCCTATATATATATATATATATATAGGGAGGAGCTCATGCGAGAACCACCCTTATTGTGAGAACCGCGAGAACCAATGTGAACACAACCTAAAATAGCTAAAAAAACCTACCCCCCCCCCCCCCCCCCCCCCCCCCCCAAATCTAAAATGCTAAAAACTAAACCCCCAAAAAACCTAAAAAAATAAAAAAAAAATCTAATTTTTTTTTTTTTTTTTTAATATTTTTTATGTTAAAATCGCTACTTTTAGAAGCCAAAAAAAAAAAAAAATTTTTTTTTTGCTTCGAAAAGTAGCGATTTTTTTATAAAAAATATTAAAAAATAAAATTTTTTTTGTGTGATTTTTAGCTATTTTTAGGCATTTTTGGTTGTGTTCACATTGGTTCTCGCGGTTCTCGCAATAAGAGGTGGTTCTCGCAATAAGAGGTGGTTCTCGCATGATCTTCTCCCTATATATATATATATATATATATAACAAATAAGTATGGGGGGGGGGGGGTTAGGTTTTTTTAGGTTTTTTTGGTGTGTTCACATTGGTTCTCACAACAAAGGTGGTTCTCAAATGAACCTTACCCTATATATATATATATAACAAATAAGTAAAAAGACGAAAATATATCTGACTTAACGATAGAAAATGGATGTTGTTAACGGGCCAGATGAAAATGACAAGATTTCAAACCTTTTGGATTCAGATGCGGAAAAACAAACCATTGGGCAAAAGCCGCAAAACTGGCCAAACCTCAGGGACGAAAATGATGACATTTTACTCGAAATCTGATATTTATATTCTTTTTCAGAGAAACAAAGCTCCCAACGAACAAGGTATTCCGCTACTTATGCCTCAACAACACATGGTTATCCCACATTACATGGGCAACAATATAGTAGAGGATGAAAATTCAACAGTTATGGACGACGCTCGTAAAATAATCAACAGAAGAAATTCTTCTTCCTCTGCATCTTCTGAAGACATCCCATTGCTAATCCCGCAAGAAGCTGATGGAGTGGATGCTTCTAATGGACAATTGAATACTAACGGGTCAAACGATTATCATGGTCAACCAAGTAGGACTTCTAGGACTTCTTTTTCTTTCAGGAAATCCAAAGTTGAACCTTTGGTTCCAGATATGCCGATGAGAGATTTCGTGGATGAACGACATGCTGTAAATCTTGAGCAAGAATCGTTCACTGGTGTGAAACCTATTGACAAAGAATGGTGGGAGAATCAGGAGCGAGGTAACCTGGTTGTTTCTGCAGATGAATCAGGACAAGTTGGTCCTCGTGTTGCTTGTCGTTGTCAGGTTAGCTTATATTCTATTTTTTTTAATATTTGCAAGATTATTGTTGCGTCCTTAAGGTCACCAAATTGGACAATGCACATGCTTCTTTATATAATAAGTTGCAATTAAAGGAGGAAAGATGGGCGGATCAGCCGGTTGGGTAACATGTCAAAATGAGCTAGGGTTGAAAAGGGGTCATCCTTTAGTACGTATTGAATCAGGCGGGTTCGGGTTGACTTGCAAAACCCTTTTTAAAACTTAATAAAGAATTAATGCATAATTATGATTACAATTTACAAAAACAATATATTGCAATCATAATCCAAGTATTCATATTACAACGCTTTAGGAGGTACTAATACCAAGTGACTCACGTGACGTAATACCGAGGTGCTAGCGTTGTAAAACGGTGCTAACCGAACAACGACCAAAAGCGTGAAACAATGTAAAACTAAAACACGAATTTCTAACAACAAGTGACTCACGTGACGTAATAGACTAAAGTACGTAAATTTAACTACAGGGGTGAAAATGTAAATTTACACTAAAAAACATAATAGACTAAAGAACAGAATAGCTACTATTTCTCGCAATGTTCTAAATTAATATATATAGATAATAGATAATTTGTTTATTGCCTAGATTCTTTAGAACATATCGTGTGCTGAATTTGCTACATGCTGTCTTTTAAGTGCCTATGTATCATTTTCTGGAAATAGTGAATGTTAATTTGTTCTTTTTTTAGAAACAAAAGTTTTAGTTAGTTTTCTTTTTTAATTTAAAATCAGTTTTTTTTTTCCCGATTTTAGGTTCTAAGGAGTGTCAGTCAATGGTCAGCTGGGACAAGTCAAGTTGAAGAGAGCATTCACAATTCTTATTGTTCCGTTATTGAGAAAGCTGAACACTTTGTGTACATTGAGGTACATCATAAACTCATTCGTCTTCAAGATCACCAATGTTTTTTGCATAAGTTAATTTTTATATACGTTTGCTGATTTATCAAAAACAATTTTGTTTCCAGAACCAATTCTTCATCTCGGGTCTTTCTGGAGATGAGATCATACGAAATCGTGTTTTGGAATCCTTGTACAGACGTATCATCAGGGCATATCATGAAAAACAACATTTCAGGGTCATTGTTGTTATACCACTCTTACCTGGCTTCCAGGTGAGTTGACTCGTTTTTTATAGTAAAATTTGCTCATGCAGCTCTGTATTTTTGGTTTTCATGTTTTGAAGTTTCGCAGGGTGGTTTAGATGATGCGGGGGCTGCATCTGTAAGAGCCATAATGCATTGGCAGTATCGAACAATATCAAGAGGAAACAGTTCTATATTACACAATCTATCTGATCTTCTTGATTCGAGAGTTCATGATTACATATCTTTCTATGGTCTGAGGGCTTATGGTAGACTTTCTGATGACGGTCTTATCGCCTCTAGTCCGGTATACTCCTTAATTATAACTTCCATTTTAGTTTAATTTCAAGATTATAGCTAGTTCATTGTTATTTATAATTATAATATAATTTCCGTTTTAGTTTTTTTTAACAGCTCAGCTCAATAACTTCCAATTTAGTTTAGTTTCAAGATTATAGCTAGTTCATCTTTATTCTTAACTAGTATTTTGATTCGCCGCACATTGTGGCGGCATTGAAACTTAAATTAACTCGATTTATACCGTCAAATATTTGATTCGATTCGTTTCCGAACAAAATTTATGTCAAAACGTAGACCAACTGAAATGCACATAATAATAATAATCACGAAAACGTAGGTAGAGGATCCTGTAAAAAGTGCTCAAAGTGTGAGAAGTGTGTTATAACACTATATATAATACTATATAACACCATATAAACACCGTATAACAATATGTAACACCATATAATACCATATAACACTATGTAACACTATATATCATTATATAACAAATATAACACTATAGGTTGTTTGATAGCATGTCTATGATAGATGTATAGTGTTATATTTGTTATATAATGATATATAGTGTTACATAGTGTTATATGCTATTATATGGTGTTACATATTGTTATACGGTGTTTATATGGTGTTATATAGTATTATATATAGTGTTATAATACACTTCTCACACTTTAGGCCCATTTTACACTATCCTTACCCCGAAAACGTATTATATTTGACTTGACTCATTACCGAGAAAAAATTATGTCGAAACGTAAACCAACTTGCATTTATACCGAAATGTTAGTGTTTTTTTAAGTTAAAGAACGGTACCGAGCGTTGCGGCGGCGTCGAAACGTAAAGTAAGTCGAATTTATACCGTCTAGTGAAAACGTATTATATTTGACCCAATTCGTTTCCGAACAAAATTTATGTCAAAACGTAGACTAACCGAAAACGTACATAAAAAATAAGCACAAAAACGTATTATATTTTGACCCACGTACATAAACATGTCATTACCAAAGTTGAGGGGCTGTATGATAAATTTATAAAAGACCAGGGGGAGTAAATGAAATTATATGCACCAAAAGACAAAAAAAACCCAACTTATTACTATTCCTAAGTAAATGAAATTATATGCGCCAAAAGACAAAAAAAACCCAACTTATTACTATTCCCAAGTCCCCCTCAAGCCTCAAATGTTATATTAATAATTATAACTTCCATTTTAGTTTAATTTCAAGATTATAGCTAGTTCATTGTTTTCGTATTTATAACGCAGGTGTATGTGCATAGTAAGGTTATGATAGTTGATGACAACACAGTCTTAGTTGGATCTGCTAATATCAATGATAGGAGTTTGCTTGGCTTACGAGATTCCGAGGTAAATTATTAATCCTGGCTAGGGGTGTCCAAAATTCATTGAAACCGAAATATTTGCCCAAGCCGAAGCAAGTCGGCCTATTTGATATTCACACGGTTTGCTTCATGGTTCGGTTTTGCGGTTTAACGGTTCAGTTTGAAACTTGGAATTGACCACGTAAATAGAACCGACCGTTTAACCTTATATAAACATACCTTATTAGACCATGTGTGTGTAGTGGTTAACACCCCACCCTTGGGCGTTTTGCGCCATGTGGCAGCCCAGTCAGCAATGGGGCATTATGGGCGTTTTCTAAAATGGGTGTAGTGGGGATGTGGGGATTGTGGGGCATTATGTTTGTAATAAAATTAAATAAAAAAAACATTAAAAAATCTTATTGGACAAAACAAATGAAGCTGAATGTGATTGGTCAATTGATTCCCCCATTTGGCGTGATTTAAAACACGTTGAGGGGCTTTTTTTGAAAAAAAAAAAAACGCTGAATCATGCCCAGGGGGAATGGCGTTTTCTGGCGTGTTTGGGGGCTTTTTTTGAAAAAAACACGCCCACTACGGACGGTCTTATAATACATATAAGGAGGACAGGAAGGTAATTTTACATAATTTTAAGACTTTATGTAATACAAATTTCAAAACATATGGTACAATCCTTTAAAACATATTGTTGACTTTCAAACCAATTACCACCACAATTTTTAAACAACCATAACTTTTTCATACGTTAAAATACTCTTTTTAAATTACACCATAAAAACGAGCATTTTATTATCTTTAATTTGAGAACGGTATTGCTATAGTTATTTTTAATTTAAAAAAAATTAACATCTTGCACGATTACCAATGTCTGTGTTCCCAGCCACATCACACAGGCACCCCTTTGTATGTGTATTATAATACGATCATCTTTATCATATTTTATATATTAATACAACCTATTAATTTTGAATAAGAAAATAAAAAAATCGGTTCAAATCCCCGAAACCAAACCGTCAAACCGGCCGGTCCGGTCTGACAGACCTGCCCAACCCAGACAGTTTGGTTTATCATTTACTGAAATTATACTTAGTTTGTCTCAAAACTTTTGTCAAAGCCGGCCAAACCAGACCATGAACACCCTTACAAATTCACACATATCATCATTAAAATTAAAAATAAATTAAGGTGAAAGTTTTTTTTTTACCCCAGATTGGAGTGCTTATTGAAGATAAGGAATTTGTTAAATCTTCCATGGGAGGAAAGCCATGGAAGGCTGGAAAATTTGCATTAAGTCTTCGCCTTTCACTATGGTCTGAGCACCTTGGTCTTCATAGTACAGAGGTTTGTTTAATATTTTACCGTTACATTAATAAAATGGCTGGTGGTTTGAAATTTTATATTTTTATCCTTTGCAGATTAACAAAATAGCCGACCCAGTGATCGATTCCACCTACAAAGATATATGGATGGCAACCGCAAGGGTAAGTCAAAAGATCGACTCGTTCCAGATTTGTTCATGCAAATCCAAATAATATTTTAAATAAGAATTGACACTAAGTGAACATTGTTAGTCTCTAATCATGATACATCCGGTTTATTATTGACAGACGAATACCATGATATACCAAGATGTCCTCTCTTGCATCCCTAATGATCTTATACATTCCAGGTAATACCTCTGTGCCCCACCTTAACTTTTCTTTTTTTAGTAAAATGTCATTTTCGTCCCTGAGGTTTGGCCAGTTTTGCGACTTTTGTCCAAATGTTTGTTTTTTCGCATCTGGATCCAAAAGGTTTGAAATATTTCCATTTTCATCCCGCTCGTTAACTCTATCCATTTTCTCCGTTAAGTCAGGGGTATTTTCGTCTTTTTTGTTAACTTAAAGGGCAATTCGGTCTTTTTCACTTTATGTACAAGTATTCAAAACAAAACAAAACAAAGTAGGTAAAAAGACAGAAATACCCGACTTAACGGAGAAAAAACGGGTGGAGTTAACAAGGCGGATGGAAATGGCAAGATATCAAACCTTGTTGATCTAGATGCTGAAAAACAAACCTTTGGACGAAAGTCGCAAAACTGGCCAAACCTCAGGAACGAAAATGACATTTTTTTTTTTAATTCCTAAGAGGTGGCAAATTTCGGTTTTGTTTTCTCTCTTTACGGGTCAAGTCGGTAAAATAAACAAGATCAGCTTAAATGGTAACGGGTCATAAGTAATAAAAAAAGTACCTCCTAATATCATTTTTAAAAAATTAGATTATGGTCAATTGGACAAAATATGTTCCGGGTCAATTTGACCCGTTACTGACCAGCCCATTTTGCCAACCTCTACATGTTAGTGGATTTAATACTCAAATTTTAAAATCTAACTTGCAGAGCATCTTTAAGGCAATGTGTGATTGAGAGAAAGGCAAAACTCGGGCATACTACGATCGATTTAGGAATAGCCCCAATGACTCTTGAATCATATGAAGACGGAAATGTGAAGGGAATTGATCCGATGGATAGATTACAAGCGGTTAAGGGACATCTGGTTTCTTTCCCTACGGAATTTATGTTGGAAGAAGATTTAAGACCCATGTTTAAAGAAAGCGAGTATTATGCGTCACCTCAAGTTTTTCACTGAGTGATGAATATTTTGAATTTGATAACATAACATTCATCAATGGGGTTTCACCCTTTTGCGGTCAATACCGTAAATATTAACAACACCAGAAAGCGTGTACTCTCTGCTCCCTTGTTGTTTTGGATTCTAGGGACGAGGTGCGAATAGTACCTAAAAGACAAATACACATAAGCTACGTTCATATATATATATATATATCATCATCATCATCATCGTACTCAGTATATCCCACCTATAGCAAAGCTAAGGTAGGGTCTCAGGAGGGTGGGATGTAGACAGCCTTACCTCTACCCCGTAGGAATAGAGAGGCTGCTTCCAATGAGACCCCCGGCTCGATTGTGGTTTTGCATCAAGCCTTGGACATAAGGCACATAACACTCAGCAATTGAGACAAACGCCAATTGGTGCATGTACCCCCTTGTCTTTCGGCTATCAACGCCACCACATGATGCCTGATTAACGATCCCCTCTTTTTAACGTTATTTTCACGAAATTAGTAAAATAACGTTAAAAATTAGTGCGCTTTTGCTTTTGCCCCCCCGAGCGCCCACACATATATTACATTATATGAGCAGACCGCAAGCGGGGCTCAATGGTCCACCAGATCATGAAGCTTGCAATCTGAACTGATGGCAAGTCTTCGGAGTTGGTTCACAATGGTCCACCAGATCATGAACCTTGATCACAGCCAGTGTAGCTCGTCTCTCACAGGCTTACCACTGTTGGTCTATTCAGGACATCCAAGCGGGTTCAAGTGACGAGAATTGGCTCTTTTGGGGTCATGGTGATGCTTTGTTTTGCAATACAGTTTTCATTGATGCACCTCTTGTAAAACATTAATGTTTACTTTGAACCATCCTATATATTACAGACACAATTCCCTTAATATTTTGAATTTTTATGTTGTAATTAGATGGGCAACCTGAACACAATTCATCTATAAAAAAGATTAAATAAGCCAATTCAAAATCCTTACGCGTTTATCACTAATAAACATGAAAACCTGATTGTTTTTGTATTGTGTATTGTTTAAAGGCCGTGTCAAGAATTGAGTTAGATTTGGAAGTAAACCGGTTCTAAACGTTTATCCGATTGATATGTACATTTTAGTATAAGCCAACGGATGATTTTAATATCTTTTTTATCTATCTTTCTTTTAACATGGTGTGAAACAAAATGATTCTATTTTTTATGATCTTCACATATACGATCCTATAAATAAATTTTGTATTTGCTACTTGCTTTTTTTCCTCTCTTTGTTGAGTTCGTTAATGTTTTTCTAGGGTATTCATCGAATTCGTTTCGTATTATTATGGTCAGATTATTTGAATTGAATTTTTAAAGGGTGGTCAAGATGGGCCATAAAAAACAGGAGGATGGCCCTAACCAACTACAACCCAACTCCTCAGTCACTGTAAGTCAGATTGGGCTTAACTAAAAAGAGGAACAGGAGGATGAGAGTCAGGATTTTCGATACGCTGGACAAGTAATTCAATTTCTTCCTTCTCAGTCAGATTGGGTCTGCATTTGTCAATTAGGGTTTTTTAGAAGGTATTTTGACTATTTTATTCGTCATCTTTTCGTTCTGATTGGGTTTCTGATTAGATCTTTTAAGTTCATTCTTGTTGTTCGATGCTCATTAGTGGTGTGATAATATGATAATTTCATTTTGAATCATGTTTATTGGTTGTGAATTTGGGGATTATCGACATGAATTAGTTTATATTTTTTTTTGCCTGATTCAGTCATGCACGCCACATGTTTGATAATATGTCTATGTGAGATGTTTGTTTTCTTGAATCAATAGTTGAACTCCAGATTTGTAGTTTATTGCCATTAGATCATGTTTAAATTTTGTTTAAGTAGTTTGATCATTTGGGCTGATGTATGAAGCATGTTGGTTGATCATTGCTGTAAACTTTTGAGGTATGCAAGATGTGAAAATAGGTCCATGGAACTCATTTTGACTCACCTGTGCATTTGGAGCAACTTCTTATTTAATAGTACTTTTATTAGCACATCCATTTCCACCTCTAGCATATAATAGTAGATCAGCATTGAAAGAACTAGATCATATTACCAAACAAAAGATTATTGTCCCTAGAGGTGCAAACGAGTCAAGCCTGACTAACTAGACTCGTGCTTGATCTCGTTTAACTTAAGAAAGCTCAAGCTTGGCTTGATTCGAGCTTTGTTCCTAAAGCACGAGCTCAGCTAGTAGGTAGTTTTTCAAGCTTGTCTTTTCTCGGGCTCAGCCAAACAAAATGTATTACCAAACAGATTGCTACTCGGTTTTCTATTTTTTATAGTTTTAATTTTACTTTCTATTTCTTCTTATTTTTATATATTTTTTAATTTTTAATTTTTATATTTTTAATATTTTTATTTTGTATATTTCTAAATTTTTAGTTTTTTTTTATTTTTTGTATAATTTGTATATTCTTTTAATATTTTTTAAATTTTTTTCTATTTTTTTAAATTTTTTATTTTTTTCTATTTTTTTGTTATTTTTTATTTTTTTGTATTCATATATATATAAAAAAAAATTTATTATTTTTTTCATCTTATCCTAACCCGTACCCATCCTGACCCAAACTTATATACCCATCCTGACCCAAACCCACCCTAACCCAAACCCATCTTAACCCATGACCCAAACCCACCCAACTTGCCCACTTTGCCACCCCTAACTGTCACATCATCATGCTTAACGAGTTCGACTTTGCCCTAACCTAACCTAATTCAAATTCAAAATCGTGGGTAAGTCACACTACACACAAGCAGAATTTCAATATTATTTCATGAAATCAGAAACAGAAACGACATTGTTTTCATTGCTGTAAACAGAAATTGTTGAAATAGTGATTGTCTGTAATGAATGATACTTACAATAGTTTTTGTTTCTGTTAATTGTTATTAGTGTTTCAATGTCATCATCATCTGCTGCTGTACCGTCTGGTTCCTTGGTTATTTTACAAGAACTGAACTCATCTTCACCCCAATTTAAGGATGGGGCGTCCCTTAGGGTTACTGGAAAGTGAGTAACATCTTTTTTTGCTTTCAATACATTCATACGTCGTCTACTATTTTATCTGTAACTATCTTATATAAATTGTTTTATATACTTGAAATTTTGCTATAAGTATGCTTTATATATTATTTAACATAATTAATTACCTACATATGCAACCTAACAATCTCTATGTACAACATTCTAATGCGCCTCGGGCAGCTTTTTAGTAAAAAACGTGCCTCCGCTGCGCCTTATCTAGCAAAAAGTGCAAACCCTTGCCTCAAGTGCGCCTCACGCCTATTTTTAAACCAAGTTCTCTATGTCTTGCTTGGGGTAGAAGTAGGGTTTACCCCCATCAGTCTCTTACCACTAGACCCTACGAATAGCTTCTGCTATGAGTGAGATTATCTGATATTCAGCCTAAACCAAGATACCTTAATTCTTGTTCTAGACATACAACCTATTCTCATTATTCTTTTGTGATTCTAGGTTACAAGAATATAATGTAGAGACAGCCATTGCTGTTATTGCTGATGGAGGTGCCACCCTGGCAGTCGACACTCAGCACTTGAGACTCAACCTTCGAGTGGGTTCCCTCTACCAGTTCATCGGCGAACTCTCCATTCAACCAGATAACGAGGTACGTAACCTTAAGCACACGTTTGTTTATCTATATCATTCACAAACATGTAACTACAACCCTATAATCATGAGAACCCGTCACTAGAAAAACTCACAGGCCCCATCAATACCCTACTAACCCAGGTAAAACACAGGTCCGGCAACTGATCTTCAATGGGTCCACTGGACTTTAGGCGTTTGGCTGTATTCGAGCCAGGTTGAGCTCGAGCTCGTAAAATGTTTGAGCCAGCTCAAGCCGACTCGTTAATTTTTTATTGTCTATTTTTTTACACATATTTATAACATCAAAAAAATTACACATATATCTATCATAGTTGTCAATAGCGGTTGCTATGGTTGCTATAGCGAATAGCATAGCGTATACTCGTATAGGTCGAAGGTATGCAGCCATAAATAGCGGGATTTTCAATTTTTTTTTAATTTTAATTTTTACTTTTAAAATATAAAATATAGCTGGATTTTAGGTTTTTGTTAAATATACATGTAAAATAGCGTATAAACTAGGGTATTCTAATATAATATACATATAAAAGAATTTAATTTTTTTTTTCTAGTGTATTGCTATTTATAAAATAGCTCCCACTATTCATCGCTATTCGCTATGTTGCATATAGGTACTTTATCGCTATTTGTCACTATTCACCAAACAACTATGATATCTATGTGTATTATTTATATTTTCTAATACTTTAGAGACCAAAAGACATTTGAAAAGGATTATATGTATATTTTTTGTTTATTTTCTCATATTTTTATATGTTATTGATTAATTAAACTTAAATATGTAAATACTTCAACCCCCTCCCAAATACTTTTTATTTAATATATTTAAAATTAAAATTAATTTATATAAAATAAAATAATTCGAGCCGGCTCGCGAGCTCACGAGCCGAGTCAGCTCGTATGCAATCAAGCTTTTTTCACGTTTTTTCCGAACGAGCTTTGAGCGAGCTGCGAGTTTTTTGAACATCCCTATGTATGACCACCAATTTGTATTTAAGATAACGAACAGTAGAGTTAACATCGGTCCATTCTTTTAATCGATTTTTGATACGTGTGTTGTTGGTTTGAGAAGCTGCATTTGAAATGTATATAGTTTCAGGGGATATTGAAAGCAAGAGTGGGTAGAAATGTAGACGGTATGGACCTTAATTTGTACCAACAGTCTCTGAAGCTGTTAAGACATTTTCAATCTGAACAAATCAATCATATGGAGCAGCTGCAATGAATAAATCACCAAACCAATGTCTGCCCAGTAAGTATTATTATTCCATATGGTATCTGCAAATTTTCAATCTGTAATGAACATGTTTATTCTGATAAATGAAATTTCAATATATATTTTTAAGAAAGTCTTTGCGTTATATGATATGCTTTTCTTTTTCATTTTGTTATTGTCTTGTGAGCAATTCAACTGATAATCTAGTATTTCTGTGAAGTTAGGGGTATATATGATAGAACGTAATTTGAGTGACCATTTCGACCCATTACCCAATTTGTAGGCCTGTAAATGAACCGAACGAACACGAACATAGGCATGTTCGTGTTCGTTCATTTAACTTTAACCGAACATGAATATGAACACGAACACGAACATGTAATCGAACACATTTTTTTGTTCGTGTTCCTTCATTAAGAAATCGGGCATGTTCGTGTTCGTTTATGTTCGTTCGTTTATAGCCTAAACGAACAGTTCACGAACATTAACGAACACAAACAAAAAAAATTAAGTGAACATATTTTAATAAACATAAAACATAAATTAATATGATTGAACAAACAAGTCTAATATATTACAGTTCATCCAAAAACACATCTAAATTAGGGTTCATTACTATTTAGTTATATTTATATAAGTAGTTAGAAAACCTAATATTTATATAAATATAACTATTTATGTATTTACTAAAAATTAAGCGAACGTTCACGAACATAAACGAATGTTCATGAACATAAATAATGAACGAACACAAGGTGTGTTCATGTTTGTTCATTTAATTAAACGGACAAATTTTTTTGTTCGTGTTCGTTCATTTATTAAATAAACTAACATAAACGAACTTCCCGCCGAACAAGTTCATGAACTTTCGGTTCGTTTACAGGCCTACCAATCTGCCTGTTACAGTTCCTACATATTCATCATCATCATCATACTCAGTAAATCCCACCAAGAGTAAAGCTAAGGTGAGGTCTGAGGAGGGTAAGATGTAAACAACCTTACTTCTACACCGTAGGAATAGAGAAGCTACTTCCACTGAGACCTCTGGCTTGATAGTTCCTTCATATTAATAATACTAAATAAAAACTTTGCAATTCGTTAAATCTAGGGTTGCTAAACAGGTGTTTGTGGGTTGGCGAAGCGAACCCGACATGAACCCAAAAATCATGTCACACGCATAAACCTGAACACGACACTTGTATTCGCGGACTAACACAAACATGACTTGTATAACCGGAACAATGAATTTAATCTTTTTTTTTCCTATTAATGCTTTAAAAATTTAGGGCTGCAAACGAACCAAACGTTCGGCGAACAGTTCATGAACCGTTCGGCGGGAAGTTCGTTTGTGTTCGTTCGTTTATTAAACAAACGAACATGAACAAGAAATTCCGTTCATTTAGTTAAATGAACAAACATGAACAGAGGTTGTGTTCGTTCGTTTATGTTCGTGAACGTTCGGTAACGTGTCCGTTTGTGTTCGATAGTTCATTAGTGTTTTTAGTTTTTACATTTATTTAAATACTTTAAAATTCCGACAAATTAAATATCTAATAAGTGTCAATGTATATACTATATATTCTAATCATGAACGATTGTTTGTGTTCGTTTGTTTCCATTTGTGGTCACTGTGACACCCGGCTTTTCAGGCCGTACAGTACAATTGTAACACGTGTTGCGAATAGATAAAAAGGCTGTATTTGATTGATTATGATGTTTATATATGATAAATAATGTGTTGGTAAATCCAAACATTGGTAAAAATTATGTTGGCAACGATAAAATAAACGCTTATCGCGTAACGATTAAAATGCGAAACGAACGTCGGTGACCACCCGATCAGTGTTAAAATTCTAAAAAATAGTCTGTTATGATTATAATAGTAATTTTAATCATATTCGTGAGGAAAAATAAATTAAAACATTAAGAAACTCTATTTTTCGAGTTTGAGCGCGTACCGCGCGATACTGCGCGTATTAGACAAAATACTGTCTACGCAGCCTGTCAAGGCAACTGGTAATTATTTTAGTAATAATTCAGTGTGATTATTTTTATAGAATTATAAAAATAATTTAAAACACACTAAAACGAGATTAAAACGCTAGATAAAATACCCGGTATCCAGTACAATACCAGTTTTGGCCAACAATTCATATATATATATATATATGTATTATATGCGTGCGAGTATGTGTGTATGGTGATAGATGGCAGCCATATATATATCTCTCTCTCTCCTCTCTCTTTCACCTATTGGATGAAAAATAGGTGGGTGATGATTATGCTTTCTTGAGAATCTTCACATATCTTCCAAAATCTCACATAATTCAAGTAAACATTTCAAAATTTACTCTCTTCCTCTCTCAAACATAAGCTGGCCGAACACCCCTATATTCAGCCATTTTTTAACTTTCCAACCTTGTTTTAAAGGATTCAAACTCATTACAAGGTGTTTACAAGTCCATATGGTGGTTTAGAAGTGATTTCAAGGTGTTTCAAGCAACAATTAAGTCCAAATCATCAAATTTTACTAAAAATCATTCAAGAACTTAAAGGTATAAAATTTATTTTAAAAACCTTGTTTTTGATTCTTGATGATCTTGATGATGAAAGAAGTTTCTCTTGTTCTTGAATTTAATCACAAACTTGAAATCTAAAACAAATGGGTTTTATAAAAAAAAAAAAAATTAAATGGAACTTGTGTGTGTATTAACATGGCCGAAAATGAGAAGATGTATGTATTAGAGATTGAGTTTTGATGTTATTTGATTTTGATTATATGATTTATGTGTGTGTATATGCATGCATGAACATTTTTTATATTGATAATTGTTGATGTGTAAGAATATATGCATATGTCTTGCATTTACGAATAAATGATTTGATGATGATGTGAAGTATGAAATGTTTGAATATTTGAAACATGAGTTAAATGAAGGTCTAGATGCATTCAAGTTCATGCAAGATGATTAAAACATGTTATGTATGCATTAGATGCATTTACTAGAACATGCATGTTGAAATATGATAATGAAATGATGATTTGAATGAGATTTGATAAAAATAAATTTTGATCAGAATATAAACACTAAAATAAGATTATTTTGAAGTGTTTAAATGATATATAGACTTGTGATAATGTTTACTAGCCTTGCATGTTGACTTGGTGCATTAGGGGTTGTAAAATATGTGAAATCGCATGATTTATGTGGTCTACAAAAAAAATGCACTAATCTGATTATAACCACTATTTTAATCAGTAAATAACATATATTGTGTTAAAATATCAATTCATTCCGAGTTGGGATGATTATAGTAACATTTAACACAAAACTATGCGTTAAAACCTTCAAAAATCGGCTTTTCGAACGATTTATATGAAACTGATTTAGATCAGTAAGTAAACTGATATTTTTGGTTTAAAAATAAGTATTTTAACCAATTTTAAGTTTACTTGGTGGTTGGTTGGTCATACGTGACTTCCGACGCTCAAAAACGTTACCGAATCGCTAAAATACACGTTTTTCAATAAACACTAGTATGGGTTATTTTTGGGTGAACTTTATGTGTTAAAACGTGTTATGTGATTTAAACATGTGAATGTGATGATATGTTAAGTGTTAACATGATAGTGCATGGAATTCAGCTAGGAGATGCTTAGAAACGTCACCTAGTTAACTTAGAATCTTTGAACATTGTGAACAATATTTGTTTTGGTCTGTATTCGATACTTGTGTGGATCGTGTTTTCATTAGACAATGTCATGATGAACTTGATCTAATTTCTATTGAAACAAATAGTATTATGGAATCTCATGAGTAATCTGAACGCTTAGTGCTCGCACCCCGATGTTTCCGCCATCGGTTGGGGTGTGACAGATTGGTATCAGAGCCATAACTATAGAGAATTAGGATAAGTAGGAATACTTTCCCTAGTCTATAGTTCTAGAAATCTTGACTCTTATTTGTTATTTAAGACTTATGCATTCTACTGTATCTGCTTCCTAGCAGCACATGCTCCCATTGAACTTACATGCCTTTCCTAAGGCTGAGACAATGTACACTTTATACTATGGAAACACTGTTATACAGTGTTTACACTTTGCACAAGATTTGCCCACAGGATAGGAGTGACACCCGAACCTTGATGGGAAATCTCCATATTATTCTAGTAGGCCTTGTCTGCGGATAAGGGCCCACAACATATAAGGTACGATGTTGTCAAGTTAGAGGTGGAACTCAGATCTTGACAACTAGTCCCACTCCTTAATGATTTTATGTCTCGCCAAACTCTCGTGACTTCCGATCAATCAAGTACATGAAATGACTAAAAGGACGAATATCATAGGCCTAACATCGATGACGTATTTGTCCAAGTAAGTCAAGACACACTACCTCAATTCGAAAGGGGTTTGAATCACTTTGGTTAGTCATCGTTCCTCTACCCGGAACAATCCTATGTTTTATAAGCCTATCTTGCTTTTATGTTATCTCGATTTCTTGAATGTGGTTGTATTTATGTGGTTTAAACTCGATTCTTCGTTTATTTTGAAATACTTTTACACAAATTTGCACGTTGTCCGCGATCTAAAACATTAATTCTAATCTCAGATCGAACTAAATTTATGAAGTCTTATTTCATGTGTAATCTATGTGGTAATCTTGATTGACTATTGTGATGTGATGAGTTGTTGCGGGTATGAAACGCTAAGATGACATGGAAGTACGAGACAGAAGTGGCATGTCCGAAGCATGGTGGATACGCCGCTGGTACTTCTTATATATAAGTGTTTCCGGCATGTTACCAACTTTCGTACCAAGTGCCATACGAGATTAGTGTTTGCAGACCAGTGTGGAAAGTCTATGTAATCTACGGAATGTCTATGCAATCTATAGGAAGCCTATGCAACCTATAAGCAGACTATGTAATCTATGAAAATTCTACTTGTGAAATCTATGGAGGTCTATGTAACCTACGTGAGCTCTAAAGCTATTCGTACAGCATAGGGGAATCTACGTAAGAACTAATGTGTGCTCTAGCATGTTATATGTTGATCTTTTGTGTTAACCTGCTGAGCTAACCTATGTTAATATTTTGAGTTAATCTATGGTGAACTGCCAAGCTAATCTATGTAATCTATTTGAGCAATCTATGCGAAACTATCTGTCAACCTATGATATATGATGATGATGATGAGTACATTGTTATGTGTGGTAATTGCGACACGTAACATGACACCGAGTACGGGGTAAGGCGATGTGCCCGAAGCGTGGTGGATACGCCGTTGGTACTTCCTATATATAAGCGTTTCTGGCATGTTGACCGAGCTTCGTACAACGCACCATGCGAAGGTCGTAAATTTTGGGATGGTTCAATCTAGACTCTTAAATCTATTGTGTGTGTAATCTATATTGTGAGATCTAGTGAACTTAGACTTATACGGTCCCGTCTGTTGGATCTATAGATGTCTGCTCGTAGAACATCTAACACTCTCAGGAGATCCCGAGAATCGTCAATGAGCTTCAAGGATCAAACACTCTACCATCCTCTGCGGACTCCAAGGCTGAGAAACAGAAGCCTGCCAAGTTCAACTACAAACATTTCATCTCTTGCAACCATAAGCCTTTCACGGGCAGTGATGGGGTAATTGCTATGCTTGAGTGGTTCGACAGCATCGAAGTTACCTTCATCAACAGGGAGTGCCCAGATCATTTGAAAACCAGGAGTGCGACTGGAATGTTTCAAGGCAGAGCATTGGAGTGGTGGTCGAATGAGATAAACATCCGTTCTAATGAAGAAGCCTATGCTCTTCCATGGGCTGGGGTGCGTGAACTCATGATGCTCGAGTTCTGCCCTCCTCACGAACAACTGAAGCTTGAAGAAGAGTTTTGGCACTTGAAGCAGATTGGTGATGATAATCTGGCTTATACTACCCGTTTTAAACAGCTGAGTCTTATCGTTCCCCACTTGGTTTCGACTCCTAAGCGAATGATAACCAAGTACATCAATGGCCTACCTTCTGCTATGCGTGATTCCATCGAAGCAGCTCAGCTAGAAACTATTGAGGAAGTCTACCGTCTCGCAGCTAGTCTCAACAACAATCGTGTGCGTGATAAGCAGTTTGCTACCCCTGCTCCTTTGAAGTCTGCAAATCAAGTCACTCAGCAGCCAAGTGGCAGCAGGAACAAGAAACGGAAAACTCAGGGTTCGGGATGTAATGCTATTACCCCTGCTTCTAACCCTGCTGTTCCCGAAGCTAAGAAGCAATACAATGGGCCTCATCCCAAGTGTGCAACTTGCAACTACCATCATCCTGCTGCTTCTGCATGTCGTCTGTGCACCAACTGTAATCGTTATGGTCACACGACTCCTTACTGTCGTCAAACTAACCCGGCCCCACAAGCTCAGCAAGCCCCAGCTCAAGCAGCTTTCCCAGCACCTCCGTAGAACCCAAGGTCAGTCAACGCTGTTCGTGCATGCTACAAGTGTGGAGATACTACCCACCTCCGTAACCAGTGTCCTCAGCTGAACCAGGATCAGCAGCCAGCCGCTCGTGGACGAGCGTTCAATCTAAATGCAAATCAGGCTCGTAATGACAATAACGTTGTCAATGGTATGTTCCTTGTTAATAACCTTTATGCTTCGATTCTATTTGATACCGGTGCCGATAAAAGCTTTGTGTCCGTGGAATTTGAGTCTTTGATAAACTGTACACGCTCCAAGTTACCTGAGTCATTCTCTGTTGAGGTCGCCAATGGTAAGTCGATTCTTGTAAAATCTATCTTGCGTGATTGTTCCTTAATTCTTAACGATCACGTCTTCCCTATTGATCTTATACCCATGAGGTTGGGTAGTTTTGATGTTATCATTGGCATGGACTGGTTGCGAAAGAACCATGCCGAGATTGTTTGTCATGAGAAAATTGTTCGTCTTCATCTTCCCTCTGGTGATGCTTTGATCGTCTATGGAGACCGACCTTCAAAAGGAATAAGGTTAATGTCATGCACACAAGTGAGCAGAAGCTTACGTAAACAGAACCCTACCTACTTGGCCCACGTGGTGGAACAAAAAGGCAAGGGGAAGAGCATAAGCGACGTTCCGGTGGTGTGTGACTTCACCGATGTCTTTCCTGAAGATCTTCTTGGTCTTCCCCCTCCCAGATCTGTTGATTTTCATATTGATCTCGTACCTGGTGCGACTCCTGTCGCCAGGGCTCTTTACCGTCTTGCACCTTCTGAGATGCAAGAGTTATCTAGTCAACTTCAGGAGTTGCTCGATAAGGGTTTTATTCGTCCAAGTACCTCCCCGTGGGGTGCTCCCGTTTTATTCGTCAAGAAGAAGGATGGTTCCTTCCGTATGTGTATCGATTATCGTGAACTGGATAAGCTTACCGTGAAGAATCGTTATCCGCTTCCTCGCATTGATGACCTATTTGATCAACTTCAAGGCGCGTCCTGTTTCTCGAAGATTGACCTATGTTCTGGATATCATCAACTACGTGTCCTCGAAGATGATATTCCTAAAACTGCATTCCGTACTCGATATGGGCACTACGAGTTCGTAGTCATGTCGTTTGGCTTGACCAACGCACCTGCAGTTTTCATGGACCTAATGAACCGTGTGTGTAAACCCTATTTGGATCGTTTTGTGATAGTCTTTATTAATGATATTCTTATTTATTCTAAGTCTAAGGCTGATCATGCTCGCCACTTACGTCGTATGCTTAAACTTCTGCGTGGTGAACGTCTATATGCTAAATTTTCTAAGTGTGAGTTTTGGATTGACGAAGTGCAATTTCTTGGTCATATTGTTAGTAGACAGGGTATTCATGTTGATCCTTCGAAAATCGAGGCAGTGAAGAATTGGTGTACGCCTAAATCCATGACTGAGATTTGTTCTTTCCTAGGATTGGCGAGTTATTACCGCCGGTTCATCGCGGATTTTTCAAAAATCGTTGTTCCTCTTACTACGCTAACCCGAAAGGAGAAACCTTTTGTTTGGGGTTCCGAGCAAGAGAACTCCTTTCAGACCCTTAAGAATCTTTTGTGTAATGCTCCTGTTTTGACTCTACCTGATGGCAATGACGATTTTGTGGTGTATTGCGATGCGTCGAACCGTGGATTGGGCTGTGTGCTCATGCAGCGGGAAAAGGTTATTGCTTATGCCTCTCGACAACTCAAAGTGCATGAGAAAAACTACACTACTCACGATCTGGAGCTTGGTGCGGTGATTTTTGCGTTAAAGATTTGGCGACACTACCTATATGGTACTAAGTGTGTGGTCTTCACCGACCATAGGAGCCTTCAACACATCTTTGACCAGAAGGAGCTGAACATGCGACAGAGGCGTTGGGTGGAATTGCTAAACGACTACGACTGCGAAATTCGCTACCATCCTGGTAAGGCGAACGTAGTGGCCGACGCTCTCAGTCGTAAGACTCATGTCAAGGCTATTCGTATATCTAGTGATTTGCATGCTTGTATTCGCGAAGCTCAGTATTCATCAGCAAATGAAGGAAGTCTAGAAGAAGAAATTCACGGCGCTAGGATGGACCAGCTCGAAACTAAATCTGATGGTCTGCAGTATTATCTAAATCGCATTATGACCGAGGCTCACAAATTCCGTTACTCTATCCATCCAGGTGCCGATAAGATGTACCAGGATCTGCGTGCAACTTATTGGTGGCCTGGCATGAAGAGGGACATTGCTGTGTATGTGTCTAAGTGCCTTACCTGCTCAAAGGTAAAGGCTGAACACCAGCGTCCCTCTGGACTCTTAGAACAGCCCAAGATCCCAGTTTGGAAATGGGATAGTATCGCTATGGACTTTATTACTAAGCTACCCCGTACCTCTAAAGGTCATGATAGTATCTGGGTAATAATAGATCGTTTAACCAAATCCGCTCACTTTCTTCCCATTCGTGAGGATTACAGATTGGAGTAACTTGCTCGAGTCTATACCGATGAGATTATAAGCCGTCATGGCATACCTTTAGACATAATCTCCGACCGTGATGGTCGTTTTACTTCACGTCTTTGGCAAACCTTCCAGTCCGCTATGGGTTCACACTTGAATGTTAGCATGGCCTTTCATCCTCAGACGGATGGACAGACCGGGCGCACTATTCAAACCTTAGAGGACATGCTACGTTCTTGCGTCATCGACTTTGGTGGTAACTGGGATGTACATTTACCATTGATAGAATTCTCGTACAACAATAGCTACCATTCCAGTATTCAGATGGCTCCTTTCAAAGATTTATATGGGCGAAAATGCCGATCTCCCCTCAGCTGGCATGAGGTTGGGGAAAAGCAATTCACTGGCCCTGAGATTGTTCAAGAGACAACGGATAAGATTCTTCAGATCCGTGATAACTTGATCAAGGCTAGGAGCAGACAAAAGAGCTATGCTGACAATAGGCGGAAGCCTTTGGAATTTGCTGTTGGTGACCGAGTTCTCCTCAAGGTATCTCCCTGGAAGGGAGTAGTTCGTTTCGGAAAGAAGGGAAAGCTTGCTTCTTGTTATGTGGGTCCTTTTGTGATTCTTGAAAGGATCAGCAAGGTAGCATACAAACTCGACTTTCCACAAGAGCTAAACAACGTGCATCCAGTGTTCCATGTATCTAACCTACGGAAATGCCTAGCTGACGAAGGATTTCAAGTTCCTCTTGAGGACTTGCAAATAAACGAAGCTGTTCAGTTTGTGGAGAAACTGGTCGAAATCATAGATCAAACTGTCAAGCGTCTGAGTCGCAGCAAAATTCCCATCGTTAAGGTTCGTTGGGAAGGAAAGCGTGGTGCCGAATTCACTTGGGAGTTGAAAAGTGACATGAAGGCCAAGTACCCGCACCTCTTCGAACAGTCTACTTCTAAGATTTCAGGGATAAAATCTCCTGAAGGAGGGGAGACTGTAACGCCCAGCGTCCCTGAACTTTAGACATTTGGCAAGAACAGTCCCTGAACTTCTAATAAGCTGTCAATTTTAGTCTCTATGGTTTTATGGAGATGATTTTTTGATACTTTTGGTGTGAGTATTGTTGATACTATGATGCTTGACTCTTTATTCTAGATGCTTGATTCTTGACGCTTAAACTATGAAACTTGATACTTAATCTAGATACTTGACTCTTGATACTTAAATCTAGACGCTTGATTCTTGATACTATGGAAACTAGATTCTTTATGATTCTTGACACTTGATACTTGGACCCTTGATTCTTGATGCTTGGGAAACGATGATTCTTGACCCTTGAGACTTAAATTGGTGTTTGACTCCTTAGACTCGTGAAACTTGATTCTTGGTTGAACGAGAGACTGGAGCCTTGTCACTGGCGGAATCTATGTAACTTGGAAACTTTTGGTTTGAAATGTAATCTAGATACTTTACCCAAACTATTCATAACACAACGCCTAACCTAACGCGTAAAACGAATCAAAACGGGAACGCGGAAAAGATGGATTGGCTAGAGTGGTCGTCCGACCGGATGACCCTCCGATCGGATGACCACCCGGCCGGATGACCAATCGACCGGTTGACCACCCTATCCATCTTACACCGCCTTAACTCCCTTCCTCGCTATAAATAGGCCTGTCACATCACCATTCTGGGTGATGTGACAGCTCTGCTCGACCAGACACGTGCACTCTTCAATTCTCCATTTTCTTGCTGATTTCGGTACGTTTTAGGCTAGATTATTGTACGTTCTCAATCTACATATCATTCTCTACGTGATTCTCACTTGAAATCCTACTTTTCACCGTTAAATCTCTCGGATCTGAGCTCTTGAGGATGATGTCATCATGAAGGTTGTACAAACTGACATGTGATGTCATTCTAGGCAAGATCTAGCTCGGATCTAAGATGATTCATGCGTTTTTACACTAAATCTAACCTAAATCTAAGCTAAATCTAGACTTTTCCTATAAAACTTGAACATCATCATCTTTTTTTCGGAAGGAATCGGGTTTACACTAACTGTAGATCTAGAGTTGGTGTTGATCTAAGTCCTTACCGGAAAAGACGAGCAAAACATGAATTCCGACATAAATCCGTCAGAGACAGGCGACTGGCCGGACAGGGGTGGTTCCCACCGATCAGAACGGTTGTGAGCTGATAGGTTTACCGTTGTCTCAATACGTGTCGTACCGTCACCATTAAACTTGAAACTTATGATTTTCACAAAAATTGGTAACCAAGAACAAGGGTCGCCCGACCGAGCGGCAGCCCGATCGGACAGCCGTTTGATCGGACAACCACCCTATCAGGTGACACTCGTTCTGAAGTCCTTTAAACACTTGGTAACTTTTCAAAAAATATGGAAGTCTTGATCTAATGACAACCCGATCGGACGATCGAGCCACCATCCGATTAAGGTGACCTTGGGTGCCGACCATTCGGAGCGAATGGCAATCCGATCGGATTACCATCCGATCGGACAACCATCCTTTTCACTTATGTTTTTCCACACGAGAGGCAACCCGATCGGATGGCCATCCGATCGGGCAGCCATTGCCACCTCACAACACAAGTGTCACCCGACCGACTGACCATCCGATCGGACAGCCATCCGATCGGACAACCAGTCGATCCGGTGACTGGTTTAACACCCGATCCAATTTTGTTACTCTGCTCGACTCTTATCCTATTGTAATCAAATCAGGCTAATCTTAAAAGAGCTCCCTTTGATCCAATAGCAGTTTATACTATTAACAATCACTGTGAGTATACTCGATCCCCTTTTACTTTAAACTTTTGGGGTGTAACATGTATTCTATGAAACTTAAACTGGAATCTTGAAACTTATACTCTATCCTATGTGAAACTTGTGATTCTTGATTCTTGACTATTTGTGCTATGTGACGTTTAATCCAGAGTGTGTAGTTCCGCCTTAACAATAGTAGCGCTATAGGAGATGCACCTCTCCCATTATTCTCGGGGGGTATTGTTAGGAGGATTCTAGTTTACCTTGAGTCTTGGGTAAACACTAAGGCATCGGGATACTTGGGCTATCACTGCGTGGACTGCGACACTAGCATGGCTGAAACTAATTTATTGTTTACACTATGGATATAAGTTGTTTTAACCTATTATTCTATTATCAAACTTGTATACTCGCCAATACTTTTGTATTGATATTTTAATACATGTTGTAGGCTGATAGGATGCTTGGATGTGCATGGAATTCAGCTAGGAGATGCTTAGAAACGTCACCTAGTTAACTTAGAATCTTTGAACATTGTGAAAAATATCTGTTTTGGTCTGTATTCGATACTTGTGTGGATCGTGTTTGCATTAGACAATGTCATGATGAACTTGATCTAATTTCTATTGAAACAAATAGTATTATGGAATCTCATGAGCAATCTGAACGCTTAGTGCTCGCACCCTGATGTTTCCGCCATCGGTTGGGGTGTGACAAATGCCAGGGATGGCAGGAGTGGTCCTGAGAAGAAGACTCGTGGTGTTGAGCAAGGAAAGTGCGCCAGATGTGGCTGAACTGGACATGTGACTTGCGAGTGCTATGCTAGGAGTACGTCGGAGGGAGTTGTACTTGAGTGATGCTTCGAGTGTGGTGAGCAAGGACACATCAAAACAGACTGCCCGAAAATGAAAGGTCAGAATGTCAAGGGAAAAGATTTTGAGATTAGTGCTGGGAAGGCACGTGACGATTCTGCTGTTGTTACCGGTATGTTATTGATCAATAACCATTCTGCATTCGTACTTTTTGATACTAGGAGCTGACTTGAGTTTTGTTTCGAAAAACTTTGAACCATTTCTGTGTTCTTCAACAAGTAAGCTAAGTAAAAAGTACTCGATAGAACTAGCAAATGGTAAACTGATCGAGACTAGCGAGGTTGTTCGTGGTTGTAGTATTCAGTTAGATGATCATAGTTTTAGTATCGATTTATTACCAGTGGAGCTGGGGAGCTTTGATGTAGTTGTGGGAATGGATTGACTATCCAAGAACGAAGCTGGGATTATTTGCTCGGAGAAGCAAGCTAGGATACCTCGTTCTGATACTTGTGAGGCGGTACTTGTTCACGGAGACCGATCGTGTCGAGTGTCGTCAGTGTTATGAAGAGATTCAAGCTGTTGCGAAAAGGCTATCCTGCGTTCTTAGTTAACGTGGTGGATACGAAGACTGAAAATAGGGAGATTGAAGAGATTCCTATAGTTCGCGACTATCCGGAAGTTTTTCTTGAAGACTTACCTGGATTGCCCCCAGCGAGACAGGTCAAATTCTGAATCGATCTGGTACCCGGTGCTGCATCGATTGCAAAATCTCTTGATAGATTAGCACCGTCAGAAATGAAAGAAATGTCGAATCAGCTTCAAGAACTACTAGACAAAGGTTTCATTCGACCAATATTTTCTCCTTGAGGTGCACCTATTTTGTTTGTGAAGAAGAAGAAGGATGGATCCTTCAGGAGGTGTGTTGATTACAGAAAGCTGAACAAGTTGACTATCAAGAATCGATACCCTCTACCGAGGATTGACCATTTGTTCCATCAGTTACAGGGATCTAATTACCACTCGAAGATTGACCTACGTTCAGGATATCATCAGCTGAAGATTGTTGACGAAGATATTCCGAAGACAGCTTTTCGAACACGATATGGCCATTACAAGTTTCTAGTCATGCCTTTTGGCTTAACTAATGCGCCAGTTGTCTTTATGGATCTCATGAACAGAGTATGCAAACCCTATTTGGATAAATTCGTGATAGTATTCATCGACGATATACTTATCCATTCACGAACCAAAGAAGATCATGAGTATTGATGTGTACAAAATGCAACATATAAATTACATCAATTGTGGCATAAAACTAACCCTTGTTAGTACTAATGTTGGAAAAAAGTGTGTTTTTGTCTTCCTTTTGTATTTTTAGGATTAAATGAGCTCAAATGAACAAAAGAAGCAAAAAAGGCAACTAAATCTAACATAAATACAAGAAAAGGAACAAACGTGGCATGCCCGACCTCCTCGACAGCATCTTCCCAAGCAAAACAAGAGAACAGAAGGCTGAACACGCCCCGTGCTCACTGAGCACGGGGGCGTGCCCAAGAGTCTGCAGAAAAGACAAAGCTGTAGAAGCTTCTATTGCCTACCACGGGGCCGTGCTCAGCGGACACGGGGCCGTGGTCAACTATAAGATTCGCAGAATCCAGGCAAATCTTGATAGTAGAGATACGCTTCTGCACACGGGGTCGTGCCCAGCGGACATGGGGGCGTGGTCAACTAATGCAGACAAACTGTAATTAATGAAGACAGAGAAGGAGGATGGACACGGGGCCGTGCCCAATGGACACGGGGCCGTGCTCGGGCTGCTGTTCAGGCTATAAATAGGGGTGCTTGGCTCATTTGCAAACCATCCCTTGGCACACCACCTCTCTCACACTTCACCCACCACCCACCACCATCACAACACCATCATCCAC